>CAJPVJ010000654.1:0-10485 GCA_905397405.1 Oppiella nova
AGCACCTGTAGCCTATCTCTTAATGACAGCGCCGGGCGTTTGGTCGACAAGTAATGAAATAGTATAGCGTACGGCTTATGCGCCCATTTCGAGATACCGGTGCTAAACAGTACGGTGGCGAGTATCAGGCTCACTAAAAACACCATGAAAATGGTGTTGAATACTTTATATAGCCTGGTCGTGTTGGCGTTATGTAAGCCATATAAACACAACTGTATGGCAATCGTACCGAAATAATACGTTACAAACAGTATAAACCTATAGAAATGGTTGGCATCCCGGACCCCACGTTCCCAATAATTATGCATCCGAATGTAGTACATTAAACGAGCATGGTCATTGGCAGTTACGGCTGATACTATATTTTCATTAATTACACGATAGGTTATCGTGAGGTAAATGGCCGCCAAAAAACATATCAAATTACCGTATATTAAGGGGCCGACACACTGAAAAAATGCCAAGTTCATTTCTATGTTGTACATAAGCATGATAATTAGCCGTACGGTAGTAGGCTGCTGAATATATAATAACAGGTTCAGGGTAATGTAGCATGTGCTATATGCAATCATTTGCGCGTAAAATAAGGGCCATACTACATACTTGCCCAACATATTAACCGCAAATAATAACGTACGCTCCCTGTCCCGGCTAATTGTGTATTTGAACAGGTTATATTTGTACTCATAGTACATACGATAATTATGCAATGATCCAGTTAACTCGTAATAATGTCCAATCACACATACTACCAATAAACCTACAAAACCTGATAGTAGCATGGTGTAGACTAACCTACGATTTCCGATAAATTGCTCCAGATCAAATAGTGCATTACATACATCAGGATCAGTTACAACCATAGCGGCAAATATGTGCATGATACTAATCGCCATTAAGCTCCTTAATGCTATAATAACACACAACCTACCGGTGCCAGTCATGTACTCATTGGTACTGCGGTATAGCGTGACGAATGTGTTGGCGCCGAACCTCTCCATCATTTCAATGCCAGCCCTCGCGTCCACATTATTGTCGATAAATGTATTGACTTTACGTTTAATTACAGTTAGTTTTGCATTATATTTACGTTTAATTGCATTCACAATTTGATTCATTTCTGTAATTAAAGACATATTTATTTATAAATATAATTTAACATTAAACCAATAAGTTTATATGAGTATATATTATATTGAATATTTTAGGTACATGCTTTAACATTCTAGAAATAATATACTGTAGTTAGTATTGATAATAGAAAAAAAATAATTGATTATAAAATCGATGCTGGTGCTATATTGATTTAATGATTTTTTCCGATTATTTTAAGTTTGAAAGCGATATGCATTAGTATATTACTGCTTTATAAATATATATATATAAATAATTTCAAGGTTTTGGTTTCTTTATACTTAATTTTCAAGTATTGCTAACTTCTTTATATTTTTTAATATTTTTCAAAATAGTCTTTAAGTATTAGATTTTTTATTTTAAAAAATATTATATTGTTAATATCTCTATAGCAAAATAAACTTTATTAAAATTTATAAATAAAATTTAATATTTAATATTAAAATTTTGGATTATCTAAAAATAATTATACGACTTTTGTAAAGTAAAACACATTATATATATGAAACTGAACTTTTAGCACATTAGGCACACCGAAAGTGAGATAGCTTATAATATAAATCACACATTAATGATTGATCAAACAACTTTTTAAAATATCCAAAACTTTGGTCATTTTATTTGTGCGTTAATGTACACTTCAATATACTAATATTTTATTGTATAACAAAATTTTTGTATTTCATTAGTAAGATTAATTGCTTTTTATTATTTTAAACATCAAACATAAATTAACTCAAATATTACTATAATACAGAAAATAATTTTCACTAAAAAACAAATTAACAGTACAACATACAGTAAGTTTTGAAAACAGTAAGTTATTATCTAACAATGCAAAAACGGGAATTGTTCTTATGGATTAGAAAAGTTTGAGTCCATGTTATAGTTGAGTCCGCCATCGATGACCAGATTATGACCGGTGATGAACTCGGCATCGCTAGAGGCCAGGAATACCACACCTTTGGCGATGTCCGAGGGCTGACCTATTCTGGCCAATGGTGTGCTTTTGATGGTCTTGTTATACTGGGCCACAGCCACCGGGTCTGTCGTATTCAACGGGTGGGACAACACTGAGCCGGGACTGCAAACATTTATTATAACCTTTAATTAAACTTTTATATTATTTGTCAAATGCAGACCTGATTGCATTCACTCGGATCAGTGGTGCCAACTCTAGCGATAATACCCGGGTAGACATATCCAGGCACTCCTTAGCCAGTCCGTAAGCTAACATACCTTTTTGCTATTGAGTATGTCAAATGCAGACCTGATTGCATTCACTCGGATCAGTGGTGCCAACTCTAGCGATAATACCCGGGTAGACATATCCAGGCACTCCTTAGCCAGTCCGTAAGCTAACATACCTTTTTGCTATTGAGTTAATTTGTATTTAAATTAATTGTAATGAAATGAAGTTAGCTAGTTGATAAATGACATACCGGTCTCTGTATGATAACACTGGATATACTAATGATAGATCCCTTTGTTTTTTGCAGGTATGGGACGGCCTGTTGTATGAGCTGTAGGGCCGCCGTGACATCGATTTTCTCATACGCCGCGAAAGTGTCCCAAAATTTTTTGTCCATAAGATTAGCCGTCAAATAAATACCCGCGTTATTGACCAATACATCCAATTTGGTGAACGTCTTGATGGTCTCATTCACTAGTTTTTCCAATTCATCCGTTTTTGTGAGGTCTGCCGCCAGTCCTAATGGCTATTGATATCTAGTTTTTATATATTGTTTAGTTTTGGTTTAAAATTGTATTTACTTTAAGCTTTTGCGGCGATAAGTCTTGAGCCTCTTTGACCACTCGCTGTATGTCCGCATCCTTTGTACCGGTGACCACAACATTGGCCCCCAATGCCGAGAATAGTTTCACGATTTGTTCGCCGATTCCAGAACTACTTCCGGTCACCAAAACTACTTTTCCCGTCAAATTTCGTGAACCCCTCACCTCGTCGTAGATATCATTGGATTGAAATGCGAATACGTTTGTAATAGCAATGAATGCTAATAAATATATGGCAAACATTATGTTTAGTTATTTTTGGTAAATATAATTATTTTATAACTGCTACCTAATAAATAATAGAGTAATGCGTTAATTATGTGATCTTATATACTAGCGTTTGGTATAATTTTGGTCCAATCCCAAATACAATGTGATAATTTACACATAAAACCATAACATACCTGAGCATTTGATACTTTGAACACATAAATGATTTTAAAATTAAAAAACAATAAGAGATGGGTGGTATGAGATGATAATCATAGGCCTTGATAATAATTATTTAGAAAATATGCTATTTCTCACAAAATGAAACAGAAATGAATATAATTGTGGGCACATTACGCTTAATTAATCTGTTTTATATTACAGAATATTATATAGATTTCAAAATAATATTGTGTAATAGGATTTTAGGAATATTATTGTCTAAACAAATACCAAAACATTTTTTCCTTACTTTTTTATCAACCCTTGATAAATGGTGCAATAATAAATTATATATTTTGCGTACACATGAAAAGTAAAATCATGTTATAATCTTATCTTTGCAATAATGTGTGAGAAATCCGACACATTTAATGGATACAAATATTTGTAGATCTGAAATTCAAGACTTAATAGATAAGGTGCATAATTAAATATACTTTAATGTGTAATAATAAAACAGTTTCAATATAAATTATATCATGATACAGTAGTTTAAAATAGTAATCTTATGGAAAACATTTAAATTTGAATAAGATTCACTTTAGTTATAAGCACTAAAAATACACACAAAAAATATAATTTTTGATTTTATCCTATAATTTAAAACTTATGAGAATATATCCATAACGTTGCCTGGTTCAGTATAGACAAAGCCACCGTCAATGACAATATTAGCGCCGGTTATAAACTGGGCATCACTTGAGGCCAGGAATGCCACCCCTTTGGCCACATCTAACGGCTGTCCCAATCTCTCCAGTGGTGTCAGAGTTGTTATCTTATGAACCATTTTCTTAATCAAATCTACGCTTAGATCCATTGATGGGATTTGAGTTTCACCGGGACTGGAGTTTACGTGAATAATGTTTTAATTATTTTATATTAGATAAACATTTTTAGAAAAACTCATTCAAAAAAGTTTCCAAAATAATTTATCCATTACTTAATAGTATTGATACGAATCCCTTGCGGACCCAATTCAAGGGCCAATACCTTTGTCAACATATCGAGGGCTGCTTTCGCGGAACTGTACGCCAAAAACGGATTCGACTGTATTTTCATTGAATTGTTTTAATAAATTATTTAGTTTTGTCTCAATTATTACCGGATGTAAAGCAGCAATACTTGAAATGTTAATAATAGTGCCGTTAGTTTTGGTCATAAATGGGAGCGAGAGGTGAATGGTGTGGACAATGGCTCGCAGATCAGTATTGAACACCTCATCAAAGACTTGCATAAAGTTTGCGTCACTGATGGGAGACATGGGGTAAATGCCGGCGTTGTTCACCAATACATCCAGTTTGCCAAACGTGTCAATAGTTTTGTTGATAAGAGTATTCAAGTCATCACTTTTGGTGAGATCTGCCACCACTTGTAACGGCTATACAATTAAGACAGTTAATTTAATTGATAATTAATTATACTCTAAGATAATACCTTCAGTCCATAGGGAGATAGTTGCTGTACTTCTTGAGCCACTTTCTCAATCTGTGTTTCATTCCTACCGGTGACCACCACTTTGGCACCTAATATGGAGAATAGTTTGACAATACCCTCACCGATACCAGTGCTCGATCCGGTCACTAAAACTACTTTTCCCGTGAAATTACGTGAGTTTTTCACATTTTCGTAGTCTTTTATATCGAAATCATTTGTGTTATTATTATCTGCATTTACTATTGAGAGTAATACTAACAAAAGTATTGACTTCATTTTTAATATTAGTTAATGTTATTAATGTTAGAGTAGTAATAATTTTATTATACAAGAATTTTTGTAGACATTCAGCATTTATTCATTGAAACAAATGTTATTTTCTCACAACTGCTAAAATCCAATAAAGATATAAAGAATATTATTGTACTTTTAATATTAGAAATAAATAAACATTTATTATACGATATACAGTATCAGAACAAGATTTAATTATTTTTAAAAGTAATGTTATTATAATTTTTAAAGTTAAACAAATTAAACAAATTATTTAAATACAATTTTACATGTATAATTTTTTAAATACTATGCCATATAAGTCTATAGTATTAGTTTCCTTTCTAATCTACTAAATATTTTTATTTCATTTCTTACTTACATAAAGATATTGAATTTTAATGCGATAAACGTCAGATTTTATGATATAAGTTGCATAATATCACCTGGTATATTATACTCTAGGCCACCATCTATGACCAGATTAGCACCAGTAATATACTGGGCATCAGTTGAGGCCAGAAATACCACCCCTTTGGCGATATCCAGGGGCTGACCGATTCTGTGAAGTGGTGTCAACTTTATGAAACTTTCTATCATTTTCTTCACTATTGGGTCCTTTGGGTCCATAACAGGTGTTTGAGTTGAGCCGGGACTACATGCAACAAATTGTTACAAATAAGCACACATTGAGTTTATATCGACCTAATTGTGTTGATACGTATGCCTTGTGGTCCCAATTCAAGGGCCAATTCACTCGTTACCATATCGAGAGCCGCTTTCGCTGTACTGTACGCCAAAAATGGATTTGACTGTTGGATATAAATTGTTTAATTAAAATCTATAAGTTTATATGGATAATCTAATTAATTATTTGTTATAAATACCGGTCGGAAACCCACAAGACTTGAAATGTTAATAATAGTGCCGTTAGTTTTGGCCAAATATGGGAGCGAGAGGTGAATGGTGTGGACAATGGCTCGCAGATCGACGTCCAACACTTGATCAAAGACCTGCATGAAGTTTGTGGCACTTATGGGAGACATGGGGTAAATGCCAGCGTTGTTCACTAATACATCCAGTTTGCCAAACGTGTCAATAGTTTTGTTAATCATATTATTCAAGTCATCACTTTTGGTGAGATCTGCCACCACTTGTAACGGCTATACAATTGATTTTAAAATAAGTAATAAATGCATTACTATTATGCTTTTGATATGAAAATCATTGAAACCTTAATTTTTTGAGGCGACAGTTGTTCCACTTCTTTGGCCACACTCTCAACTTTGGTTGCATTCAAACCATTGATCACTACTTTAGCCCCCAATATAGCGAACAGTTTGACGATTCCCTCCCCAATGCCAGAACTACTTCCGGTCACCAAAACTACTTTTCCCGTAAAGTTTCGCGAGTTCTTCACCTCTTCGTAGTCTTTGATATCAAAATCATAAATATTTTTGGCGTTTACTATTGAAACAAATGCTAATAATAAAATAAACTTCATCGTTAAAGATAATGTTTTAAAATTAATTTCTAATTAGTTAAGTAAAATGACAAGAATTATTAGTTTTAAATAAATTCGTTTTGAAAATAGAGAATTTGTTAAATTAATTGTATTTGTATAATACAAGCGCTTTATATAGGGTTTTCTATTGTGGATTTTATTTAATTGTTTTTGTACCTGATGCACTTTTTTATTTTGAATAAGGAAACTACCTTTGCTTAATAGATCAACACTGAAGTTATTTAATGTAACTATTCAATATATTGCTTATTCTTAAGGTTAATCATAATTTTTGATTCATCAGATTGATTGACAGCTCCGTGATTATATCAAGGTAATCCATTTGATAAATAGTTTAGTGCAATAGCATCGTAGATGTACATTGATAAATCTAATTATAGCGTTTAAATATAGTTAACTATATAAAATTCGTTTGATTTATACAAAATACTAAAATAATGTAGACCACTTGTCAGTTTAAAATATTAAATATTTTAATAACATTTGACCCCTAATTAATTGAGTTCATTTAACAAAACAATTAAAATTTTCAAGCTCTACTAAAATAATTATACTGATATTTTAAAATAAATTAATTTTTAATTACTAAATTACTATATTATATAATAAATATTTATTTAAAATCGAAATGCAATGATAAAAATATTATTTTATTTTTAATTTTATCATGATTAAATCAATATAGCAATTTATGCAATATATTTAGCAACTAATTTAGTACAACACTGGTTGCTATGTATTAACAAAAATAAGAAAAATTTCAATAAAAGATTTGTTTTAGTGAATGAATTTCTAATGTCTTATAAAGTGATTGTATTTTAAAGTGGAGTCATATTATAGACGAGTCCGCCATCGATCACAAGATTGACACCCGTTATGAACTGAGCGTCAGTTGAGGCCAAAAATGCCACCCCTTTGGCGATGTCTAAGGGGGCACCCGCTCTACCCAAAGGTGTCTCCCTTTTCAATTGCTCCAACTTTTCTTTTGGTACCGCTATGTTTGGGTGCATAATGAACCCAGGACTTGCAAATAAATACCCGTATTAATTTCGCTATTAATAAATAGAGTATATATAAATGTACCTGATCCCATTAATTCGTACGCCTGTGGGTCCCAACTCCATGGCTAATACCTTTCCCATCATATCCATAGCCGCTTTGGCGCTATCGTAGGCCAAGTAGTTTAGCATCTGTTTTATAATCATTATTAGTATGAATAAGTTTATTTAAATTAAAACAATTTATTTTATTAAAGCATTGTAATATATACTAGATCAGTTTACAATCAGCACTTACAGGACGAGTGCCCTCAATACTCGAGATGTCTATAACTGTTCCGTTTGTTGCCTCCAAATATGGCACCGATTGGTGAATGAGTTGTACGACAGCTCTTAAGTCTACGCTAAAAATCTGATCCCATTTTGTGAGCAAATCCTTTTCAGTGATATTTGTAGTGAAATAAATGCCCGCATTATTCACCAAAACATCTAATTTTCCAAATGTTTTAATCGTTTCGTCCAAAAGTCTGGTCATATCCTCAGTCTTTGTCAGATCTCCGATCACTTCTAATGGCTATTCATTATAATACATAATAATTATANTTTCGTCCAAAAGTCTGGTCATATCCTCAGTCTTTGTCAGATCTCCGATCACTTCTAATGGCTATTCATTATAATACATAATAATTATAATTTATATTTGTTTATACTTTGTATTTAATTATACCTTTAGTTTATTGGGTGATAACTCTTGTACTTCTTGTGCCACTTTGTGGACTTCATCGGCTTTCCTACCGGTGACCACCACATGAGCGCCTAATATAGAGAACAGTTTGACGATTCCCTCCCCAATACCAGAACTACTTCCGGTCACCAAAACTACTTTTCCCGTAAAGTTTCGCGAGTTTTTCACGTCTTCGTAGTCTTTGATATCGAAATCATTGAAATCAATTGCATTCACTGTAATTGAAAACAACGCTAATAATAATATAAATTTCATTTTCATTGACATTGAATTTGACACTCAATACATTAATACAAATAATTAAAACGATTATATACCCACAAGTCAAGTGGTAATCAATGATAATATTTCACTCATGTTTTTAATATGAAGATTGAACCTTTTTGATTTGAAAATGTACTTTCGAAATGATTTGTCAATTTATCTCAACAATTCAGCACACCTTTCCCTCTTATATGAAACACTTATTATGCGGACAAACTCAAGCAATATTCAATCACATTTCTCATCAGGGCATTGTCAGACAGATTTCAATTACAATTAAAGTGCATTTGTGCCACAATATCAATGCTATTATGGCTGATATAATGATTTATAATGAATATTATGATTAATTCATTGATTATCTAATATTATAAGTTTATCATGTATTTAGAAATGAACACTTAACTTTGTTAAGTGTTACATCAAACATTAATATTTTCTTATATGAAATCATTATTTTTATGGTACATAATGTTGTACAGACTTTACTCCAAATTAGAAATTACAAGAACCTGATTAAAAGTTCAAAAATTGTTGCACTCTTACTTGTTAGATTATTATCCTGTCAAATTCTAGTAAATACTTAAAAACATTACCTCACCTCAATTGTTTGTAAATCCATTAGGTTAAACTATTACTTAATATTATTTTATCAATTTAAATCACTTTAATAGCTTTAATAACTTAATTATAAAAGTATAATTTAATCATCATTTATGATTCATCAATTACTAATTGAATACATGAAATTAATAAACAATCAGAATTTTATAGATTATTATTTTTGAATAGCAATAAAACAATAATAATTCATTTAATTTTCTAATGAATCAATCATCTTAAAAATCTTTATTTAATTGAATGCCAACAAATTGTAAAGCACTAAATTGATTGCTCAATAATTAGTAACACATTTAAAATTAAATTAATAAACATATAATAATAATAAGTTTTGTTTTAATTTTGTTTTAATTTTGTTTTAATGAATTAATTTAAATGTCATTCAAAGTGAGTGTCGTTTAAAATGGTGTTATATTGAAGACGAGTCCGCCATCGATGACAAGAGTGACACCCGTTATGAACAGAGCGTCAGTTGAGGCCAGAAATGCCACCCCTTTGGCGATATCTAAGGGGGCACCGGGTCTACCCAGTGGTGTCTCCCTTTTCAATTGGTCCACTTTGTCCTTTGGCACTGTTATGTTTGGATGCATAATGAACCCGGGCCTTTTACCATTATAAATAACAATTAGTATTTATTCAACAATTATTTGAAATGTATAAATACTTGATTGCATTGATTCGTATGCCTTTAGGTCCTAATTCCATGGCAATTACCTTTACCAACATATCCGTAGCCGCATAGGCACTATCGTAGGCCAGGTAGTTTAGCATCTGGTTCATGGATCAAAATCAAATTTAAATTATTATTTGGTGTTTACAAAATGCATATGATTTGTATGTTTTGTAATGTTATTTGACTATTGAAATGTGTAGTTAATGTAAATCTATACATACGGGACGAGTGGCTTCAATACTCGACATATCAATAACTGTTCCGTTAGTCTCCTCCAGATATGGCACCGATTGGTGAATGAGTTGTACGACAGCTCTTAAGTTAATGTTAAACATCTGATCCCATTTGGTTAGCAAATCCTTGTCAGTGATATTTGTCTCATAATAAATGCCCGCATTATTCACCAAAACATCTAATTTTCCAAATGTTTTAATCGTTTCGTCCAAAAGTCTGGTCATATCCTCAGTCTTTGTCAGATCTCCGATCACTTCTAATGGCTATTCATTATAATACATAATAATTATAATTTATATTTGTTTATACTTTGTATTTAATTATACCTTTAGTTTATTGGGTGATAACTGTTGCACTT
>CAJPVJ010000654.1:11619-21790 GCA_905397405.1 Oppiella nova
AGATCAGTTTACAATCAGCACTTACAGGACGAGTGCCCTCAATACTCGAGATGTCTATAACTGTTCCGTTTGTTTCCTCCAAATATGGCACCGATTGGTGAATGAGTTGTACGACAGCTCTTAAGTCTACGCTAAAAATCTGATCCCATTTTGTGAGCAAATCCTTTTCAGTGATATTTGTAGTGAAATAAATGCCCGCATTATTCACCAAAACATCTAATTTTCCAAATGTTTTAATCGTTTCGTCCAAAAGTCTGGTCATATCCTCAGTCTTTGTCAGATCTCCGATCACTTCTAATGGCTATTCATTATAATACATAATAATTATAATTTATATTTGTTTATACTTTGTATTTAATTATACCTTTAGTTTATTGGGTGATAACTGTTGCACTTCTTGTGCCACTTTGTGGACTTCATCGGCTTTCCTACCGGTGACCACCACATGAGCGCCTAATATGGAGAACAGTTTGACGATTCCCTCCCCAATACCAGAACTACTTCCGGTCACCAAAACTACTTTTCCCGTAAAGTTTCGCGAGTTTTTCACGTCTTCGTAGTCTTTAATATCAAAATCATTGAAATCAATTGCATTTCCTATAGAAAACAGCGCTAATAATAATATAAATTTCATTTTCATTCACATTGAATTTGACACTCAATTCAGTTATGAAAATAATGAAATCAATGTTATATACCCACAATATTTCTAATCAATTATAATAATTCACTTAACGATATATTTTAAGAGTAATTGGCCGTTATAAATTGTTTTTGAAAATGACCCCTCCTATATTAAACACTTATTAAATTGTGTATAACATTAATTAGATTTTAATCTTAATTGAAGTTTATTGGTGCCGACAATATACAAACTCTTAAGACCCACATACTGTGCTTATTTTGCTGATTATCTAAATTAAGTTTATATTGTATAAGTGTTTTGAAATTAGACACTTATATAAATTAATTACAATATATCGATAACACTTTTCACACAGTTAGAATTTTATCACTATTAAATTATCAAATACAATTAAGTACATCACAATTGTTTGTACTAATATGTAACTTAAGATAATTAGTAACAAGTTTTTGGTGTAATGCTATTTTAGTTTATTAATTAAAATGTTAACAAACAACCAATTAATTTCAATTCAATATAATTAGTTGATCACAATGTCTATAGTTTTATAGTTTGTTTGGCAAATTGTAGACAATGCCGCCGTCGACCACCAATTCAGCGCCTGTTATAAACTGGGCATCACTTGAGGCCAGGAATGCAACGGCTTTCGCCATATCCAACGGCTGTCCAATACGTCTAAGAGGTGTCTGTTTCTCAATTAATTTTTTTTGCTCGATAGGCATTGAATGAGAGTCCACTTCAGTATAGCCCGGGCTATGCAACCATTTAATTACTATTGTATATCTTTATAATTATTATCTTATATTTACCTAATAGTGTTCACTCGAATGCCTTTGGGACCCAATTCAAGGGCCAGTACTTTAGCCAACATATTGAGACCCGCTTTGGCGCTATTATACGCTAACAGCCCGATCACCTAAAACAGTATACGAATATGTTTTATAAATAATAGTTAATATAATTGTTTAGTGATAAAAACCTACCGGTGCTGTACCCGCTATACTCGACGTATCAATTATAGTGCCGTTTGTCTTCTCGAGGTATGGAAGTGCTGTGTGAATCAGTTCAACCACAGCCCTCAAGTCCAACCCAAACACCTGATCCCAGGCCTCCAACAAATTCTTGTCTTCTATACGAGTGGAGACACCGCCGCCGGCATTGTTGACCAACACATCCAACTTCCCGAACCTCTTAATGGTCTGATNGGAGACACCGCCGCCGGCATTGTTGACCAACACATCCAACTTCCCGAACCTCTTAATGGTCTGATCCACTAATTTGGTGATGTCTTCAGATTTAGTCACATCCGCCACAACTTCTAATGGCTTTAAAATTTAGTTAATTTTATTATTTCTGACCATATGTTTGTATTTTCTACCTATAGCAATTATTACCTTGATCTTATACGGAGATAATTGCTCCAATTCTTGTCCCACTTTATGAACGTCAGCCTCTTTTCTGGCGGTCACCACAACATTGGCCCCCAATATAGCGAACAGTTTGGCGATTCCCTCCCCAATACCAGAACTACTTCCGGTCACCAAAACTACTTTTCCCGTAAAGTTTCGCGAGTTCTTCACCTCTTCGTAGTCTTTGATATCGAAATCATTGAAATCAATTGCATTCACTATTGAAAGTAATGCTAACAGTAATATGAATTTCATTATTAATTAAATAGTTAGTCAATTAAATTAATAATTATATTTTTACTAATAATTTATTAATCTACTACAATAATAATTTCATTAAAACAACTGGGTTATATACACTTAATACATCTGTGGTTAAACCATAAAATTCCCACAAAAGTGATAAAACAAAGTGAATGAGTATTTTTGAAAATGACCTCAAAATCAAGTTTATTCGTACCTTGTTGAAATGTGCAAATACAACTTATCTATTGATGATCAGCAAATTGATTAGTAAATTATTTAAATAGGATCTCTTTATAGAATTTATTAAAAGTTAGATTAAGATAAATTAAATTTTCAAAATTTATTAATAATAATAACTTCTAATAATTATCTTTTTTATTTTGTCCAGTTCACAATTTATTATTTTAGTTGTATCTTATTTTAATAATTGAAAATACATGTACAGTACATTATTTTATAAAGAACAAAAATTAAATCATGTTGAAACAATTATAAATGACATTGAACAGTTTTATTGGTTCGGAAAGTTATATATGAGTCCGCCGTCGACCACCAATTCAGCACCGGTTATAAACTGAGCATCACTTGAGGCCAGGAATGCAACGGCTTTCGCCATATCCAACGGCTGTCCAATACGTCTAAGAGGTGTCTGTCTCTCAATTACTTTCTTATAGTCCGGCGGAAGAAAATGGCTGTCCACCTCAGTATAGCCCGGACTACGGTATTCGTATATATATTAAATAAATTTAAATATATATTATTAAACCTCAATAACTATTGCACTTTACTTACCTAATAGTATTGACTCGAATACCTTTGGGACCCAATTCTAGTGCCAGTACTTTAGCCAACATATTGAGGGCCGCTTTGGCGCTATTATAGGCTAACGATCCGATCATCTTTGATTGGGTTTTCAAAATATATTAAAAACTATAATTATGTTTGTTTATAAACTTACCGGTATTGTGCCTGCTACACTCGACGTATCAATTATAGTGCCGTTAGTCTTCTCGAGGTATGGAAGTGCTGTGTGAATCACTTCAACCACAGCCCTCACGTCCACTCCAAACACCTGATCCCAAGCCTCCAACAATTTTTTGTCTCCAATACGAGTGCCTAAACCGATACCGGCGTTGTTGACCAACACATCCAACTTCCCGAACCTCTTAATGGTCTGATCCACTAATTTGGTTATGTCTTCCGATTTAGTCAAATCTGCCACAATTTCTAATGGCTTTAAAATAACGGGTGTTCAACGAATAACGCCGGATTTGAAATTGCGATTATTTAAAAACTACAAATGACATTTTAATCTAGTCAAAAGGAAAATAATCAGAAATATATAGGGTTTTGTTATTTATATTTTTCAAACATTTGAAGTTATAAGGAGGATAGAGAAATTTTCTAAATTAAAAACTATTCATTATTCTTTAAATCTGATTAAAGGACTAAATTCCTCTCAAAAAATTAACAAGAATATCATTCTTAATTTTTAAAATATCTCAAGAAATAACTGCGCTGGAGCACGTTCAAGTTGCAATATTTTCTATGTATCAACATTACAAATGATAAGAATATCGCAAAAAACGATTACTTTGACATGTCCCAGAGCAGTTATTTCTTGAGATATTTTAAAAATTAAAAATGATATTCTTGTTAATTTTTTGAGAGGAATTCAGTCCTTTAATCAGATTTAAAGAATATTGAATAGTTTTTAATTTAGAAAATTTGTCTATCCTCCTTATAACTTCAAAAGTTTGAAAAATATAAATAACAAAACCCTATATATTTCTGATTATTTTCCTTTTGACTAGATTAAAATGTCATTTGTAGTTTTTAAGTTTTTAAGTAATCGCAATTTCAAATCCGGCGTTATTCGCCGAACACCCGTTAGTTATTATTTTATTATTTCATTATATATGACTATCATTTATCATAATTAATACCTTGATCTTATACGGCGATAATGTTTCTATTTCTTGTGCCACTCGATGAACGTCCGCCTCTTTCCTACCGGTGACCACAACATTAGCGCCTAATATAGAGAACAGTTTGACGATTCCCTCCCCGATTCCAGAACTACTTCCGGTCACCAAAACTACTTTTCCCGTAAAGTTTCGCGAGTTTTTCACGTCTTCGTAGTCTTTGATATCGAAATCATTGAAATCAATTGCATTCACTATTGAAAGTAATGCTAACAGTAATATGAATTTCATTATTAATAATTAGTAATTATAATTATTATGAATAACTATTAACCTATTGATATAACTAAATTTAATACATTAACTGGATTATATACAAACAAAACATCTGTGTTTAAAACAAAAATTCACAAACAATGACTGATAATAAGCTGATATTTTGTCAGGTACAATTCAGTACTACTTCAAAACTGCTGTACTTACATAAATATTGATACGACTACACTTTAGACATCTATAATATTAATAATAGAAATATTTGTTTGTCAATTATAACCAATTTCTATAAATATTATTAATAGAATTGAATTATTCAAAAATGAGTTTTACACCGTGTATACAAATTTAATTTTGAATTATTTAGTATCTCCTCCAATTTGTATCCAGTCTATTATGTATTGCCGTCACACAACTCAACCAATTTGCAAACCCTTCGGAATAACTCCGCATTCAGTACTTACAACCAATTCAAACAATCTTAAACTTATTTGTTTTTTAAAATAACGCAATGGCTTATCATAACGTACACATCAAGTTTTATGTAACGCTGTATTATTAAGGTAATTGCCCTTGGCCATTCATGCAAAATAATTCAATTAAAACTATAGTATCAGTCCCAGAAAAATATAAACGTTTGAAAATTTATTGGTTTTATTATTGAAATGTATAAGTCATAACCATAGGGGCGTTATGATTAAAAATACAATATTGATAATGAGTTTATGAGCTAAATGTCTAGCCCCTATGGTTATGACTAATACATATTATAATGTAAGTTAAAATAATGTTATATTTGAATTAAGTTAAGATCGCTATTTAAGTAAATTATTAATTTCTAACTAATCCATTACAGAGAATACTACCGTGATTTAGTGTGATTTTTGACTTTATTTACTGAATTGTTAACAAGTTGAATTTTTAAAATAAATTTTCTATTATTTTTAAATATTCAAATATAATACTGCAAGTCAAAAATCATAAATTACACCCAATTTCATAATGCATATGAATGCCAGAGACTCGAAGTGACTCATCTCTGAATAGACTTACATTACTTATAATTAATTGTATCAAGGCTTTAATAAATATTAGTATAATATACTATTAATAATATACTATAATAGTCTATTATAGTGAAATAATGTAAAATATTTTATTTTAAAACATTTTTGACATATTTTATTATTATATTATAAAAAAATTATAGTATAACAGTGGTATTCATAGTGTCGACTTAAGTCTTAGCTAGGTCTCACATTTTAAGTAATTGCTCAGCTCGTTTATGAAACGCATTTAATCTGAGCTGCACCTTAAAACAACGTCTAAATCTTAAAAATTTAAGTCTCATACCGATCAAACTTATCCCTGTAAGTAGGCTTCCCCTATGAAAGTGTATGGGCTCACATCGGACTGAATTTAAGATATTGTTAAAATAAAGAGTTAAGATGGTTTTATGAAATGGGATTAGTTAAGTGGGCTAAGATGCAATGTAAGGTCCAGCTCAGATTAAAATCCAAATTGTTTATGAATACCACTGTAAATCTTAAAAATTCAAGTCTCATACCGATCAAACTTATCCCTGTAAGTAGGCTTCCCCTATGAAAGTGTATGGGCTCACATCGGACTGAATTTAAGATAATTTTAAAATAAAGAGTTAAGATGGTTTTGTTAAATGAGATTAGTTAAGTGGGCTAACATGCAATGTAAGGTCCAGCTCAGATTCAAATCCAATTTGTTTATGAATACCACTGTATGTTTGAGTACTAAAATTGAGTTTCATATCAAATAATGTGATTATAATTGAGTTTAATATTCATTTAAAAATTACGATTGTAGCATGAGTTAGATGCAGGTCGAGGCCCTTAATTTTTGGACCCAGGTCTGTCAAGATCTAGAATAATATGTATCTTCATATGTATAATAATTTTTAGAATATAAATGCTAGGTGATATGAAAGCATATTTTAAAAATTCAAAAAAATGAATTTTATAAAAATGACATTACAGTTTTGTTAATAAAAGTAATATTATTATTATTATTATTATTATATTTAATAAACATAATTTTTAATTAAAAAATTTAACGTAAAATAAAATGCTTTAAAAGGCGAGGAATCGTTAGCCGTCGAGCGAAAAGTGATGGACATTAAGATTAGGAACAAACGGCTGACGGAAGACGAGATTGTCTCCCAGGCCTTCGTACTCATGTCGGGAGGGTTTTCGGCCACTTCATCGTTACTAGCGTTCACGGCATACGAGTTCGCCCTAAACCCTGACTATCAGCGCCGCCTACGCGACGAGATTACAGACGCTATCAGCGCCACAAACGGTGAAATGCCGTACGATGTGTTGGCACGACTACCCTATTTAGATGCCGTCGTGTCAGAGATCCTGCGCAGACACTTCTCACCTATATCACTATTTAGATACCCGTCCGTTGACTATCGTTTAGGCGATACGGGTATTACCTTGAAGGCTGGACAACAGATAGAAATCCCCACATACGCCATACACCTGTCCGATGAGTATTATCCGGACCCGTTTAAGTTTGATCCTGATAGGTTTATGCCCGAGAATAGGCACCTTATTAAGCCTTATACATTCCTGCCCTTCGGGGGCGGTCCTCGTAATTGCGTTAGTATGCGATTCGCGTTGCTTCAGATCAAGACATGTTTGGCTCATATTGTGTTGAAGTACCAGTTCTTCAAGACTCCCAAAACGGATGTCCCGTTGCAATACCAACGATCCATTAAAATAATGTACCCCAAGCGTATTTTTGTCGGAATCGAGAAAATTGCTTAATTGTTAGATTAACCTTGCTTCTCTCCAATTATTAAATGACAATCAATCATTCTTTAAAATTATTTTAACTAGCTCAATTATATTCTATTTACACGTTTTAACATTATTTTATAGAATTTCTCGTCAAAATTATTGTGTCCAAAATCCTGTAGGTCAAATCACCCAAGAACTATCAATCTGATATTCTCATTTTAACTTGATATTCAATATAATTCATTATTAGTATTATTATTCATATTTAACCAAGATTTTACTGGAGGTTTTTAATGCAATTATATGAAAATATTTTATGCTTTTTCCCTCCAATTAATGCACTATTTTTAACATTTAATTGTTTTCTTATTTCACTAATTGATTAATTTGATTGTAGTTTAATATGAAAATTTTTATAATAACGTTAATATTAATTTGAATATATAAATAAAATTTAACATTGTATATTTAATATAACTAAGTTTTGACATATATTTAATGTATAATTATGATAAGATAATATGCTAAAAATGGTCAACGTTAATTCGAGATTACTTATTGAAATGGAAATTAAGTCACCCTCTTGTAAATTTGAACAAATTAAACTGCCTGTTATACAAGATTAATCTTACATTTACCTTGGTGGTAAACTGGTAAAATATTATTGATTTTTTAAAGTTAATCATACATGCAAGAATAAAAATATTATTTTCTATATTTTTCAAATTGCTGAAAACCAATAACTTAGTAAGGATAATTATATATATTATTATGAAAATTAATATTTCATAAGATAAAACTTTAAAAAATAATAATATAATATAAAATGTTGACCAACAATTATAAAAATTTGTTGAATTGATAAAATCCATTATTATAGTTTTAACAATGGTAATTTTATAATATCCATATATATATTAGTCCTTTCTGTAGGTCTGTCCTCATGACTGCCCGGGAGCTCAACATTGAGCTGAATGTCATTGAAATAGATGCCGGCGCTGGGGATCAGTTGAAGCCGCAATTTCTTAAGGTATGTCTCTAATTAAAATACACGTATAAAAAGTATATTAACTGATAGTTTTATATATTTATTCATTTTAATGATAAGTTTGTTTGCAACTTATATAAATTTAATACTCTATTAACGCTTAATAAATAAAAATGTTAAAACCGCTTAGTTATTAGTTTAAAATGTTTTATGTTTGTTGATTAAATTAATATCTATGAGAATATGAATTTTAGAATAAATGATACAAATAAAAAGTATCCGAAAATAAATTAAAATCTAATGATTTTGAAATTTTTTATCCAAAAGTTGAATCCGAGTCATAAGATCCCGACTATAGTGGACGAGGGGTTTGTGTTATGGGAGAGTCGGGCGGTTATGCAGTACTTGTGCAACAAATACGGTCCCGACTCTACTCTATACCCGCGGGACCCCAAAAAGCGGGCTATAGTGGACCGGTGGCTCAATTATGACACATCGCTCATGGAGTCCATGAAATCTGGAGTGGTATGTCATATTAAATAATGATATTATTTAACTATTAATGATATATTTGTCCATAAAATCGATACAAAAGGCTTTCTGTGGTGTGAATCCGCCCGAAGACAAGATCACAGCACTGAAGACTAATTTGAAACTTACGGACCAATTGATCGGCGATAAGAGGTATGTGACGGCAGATCACTTGACTATCGCAGACCTGACACTGTTGGTCACGACTGTGCCACTATTGATGACCCAGTACGATTTACCTTAATTTTTTGAGGCGACAGTTGTTCCACTTCTTTGGCCACACTCTCAACTTTGGTTGCATTCAAACCATTGATCACTACTTTAGCCCCCAATATAGCGAACAGTTTGACGATTCCCTCCCCAATACCAGAACTACTTCCGGTCACCAAAACTACTTTTCCCGTAAAGTTTCGCGAGTTCTTCACCTCTTCGTAGTCTTTGATATCAAAATCATAAATATTTTTAGCGTTTACTATTGAAACAAATGCTAATAATAAAATAAACTTCATCGTTAAAGATAATGTTTTAAAATTAATTTCTAATTAGTTAAGTAAAATTACAAGAATTATTAGTTTTAAATAAATTCGTTTTGAAAATAGAGAATTTGTTAAATTAATTGTATTTGTATAATACAAGCGCTTTATATAGGGTTTTCTATTGTGAATTTTATTTAATTGTTTTTGTACCTGATGCACTTTTTTATTTTGAATAAGGAAACTATTGAATATATTGGCTATTCTTAAGGTTAATCATAATTTTTGATTCATCAGATTGATTGACAGCTCCGTGATTATATCAAGGTAATCCATTTGATAAATAGTTTAGTGCAATAGCATCATAGATGTACATTGATAAATCTAATTATAGCGTTTAAATATAGTAACTATATAAAATTCGTTTGATTTATACAAAATACTAAAATAATGTAGACCACTTGTCAGTTAAAAACATAATTTAATAAATTTTGATCCATAATTAATTGAGTTAATTTAACAAAACAATTACAATTTTCAAACTCTACTAAAATAATTATACTGCTGTCGGATATTTTAAAATTAATTAATTTTTAATTACTAAATTACTATATTATATAATAAATATTTATTTAAAATCGAAATACAATGATAGAAATATTATTTTATTTTTAATTTTATCATGATTGAATCAATATAGCAATTTATGCATTATATTTAGCAACTAACTACAACACTGGTTGCTATGTATTAACAAAAATAACAAAAATTTAAATAAAAGATTTGTTTTAGTGAATGAATTTCTAATGTCTTATAAAGTGATTGTATTTTAAAGTGGAGTCATATTATAGACGAGTCCGCCATCGATCACAAGATTGACACCCGTTATGAACTGAGCGT
>CAJPVJ010000655.1:9530-21788 GCA_905397405.1 Oppiella nova
CTCTCTCTCTCTCTCTCTTTCTTTCTCTCTCTCTCTCTCTCTCTTCAATTTCACTATATTTTAATCAAAAGCAATCATATCTAACGGCACTTTCCTTTCCTCTCATTTTGGGAAATAAGTCATAGAAAAAGGGATGGAAAGCAATGAAGGGAAGTGTATGAGAGTGTGAGTGAGAGTGTGAGTGTGAGTGCGAGTGCGAGTCAACACACTTTTGAGTGCATTATTGCAATGATTCATAAAATATTTGAAATTCATAACCAGTGCTAAGCGTCGGCTCGAGTGCTGGGAATCCAACAGAAAGTCTTTATTGAAAATTATGACCAAATATAAGAAGACATTGAGTTTGGGATACAAATCATCATTTGTATCAAACCTTAAAGTTATATCCAAAACATAAATAGTAATCAAATGAACAATAAAAAAGTTATTATTATTACTGTATCATATACTTAAACAATAGTAACTTTATTTATGCCTAAAAATGGCTTTTCATAAAAGCGGACAAATTGTTGTAAATGTTTCGTAAAATATAATGGATTAGAAAATAATAGTAAATAAAAAAGTTTCTAAAATGAACATTTAAAATATGAACTGTTTTAAAACAACACATAATGAAAAATAAATAATATCCTAAAATTTACTTATTTCATATAATGTTTTGTGTAATAAACATAATTATTAATTTGAGTAAACGATAAATTATTACATTGTGAGGCCAGTATTATTATATTTGAAGTTATGGTTTTATGAACTTGTATTAAATAATTTATTGTTTAGTTGCAATCTATTGTTTAATTTATTCACTATTCAAAATAATTTATACAGAGTTTTTAATAAAAGTATTAAAATTGTTTTATATTATTTAAAATTTTTATCCAAAACTAAATTAACAATTGATAAATTGATAATTTTAATAGGTGATTATTTGTATGTATAGTGAATACTTAGTGTTTTGATTAAAAATATAATCAGAATCTGTATTCAATAGTGTTTGTAGATCAACATCATTAATCTAAACGTGACTTATCCATGAAACTTTTTATTGTATTATTTATAAACTAAATACTTCTGTATTATCAAATATATGCAAACAACTGGATCATATTTAACGATTGATTTGGTTTAGATGAATAACACAACCATTTTCTACTTTATTTAAATGAAAGTTTATTTAAAAACGCGAGATTAAAATGAAAGTAAATTTTTATCTTACAATTGATTTTTTACACAACAAATTTAGTCTAAAAAACAAAACATTTTTTTTATAGAAATAAGAGTTGATTTACTTATGAAATACAATTCTGTTTCTATTCTTAAAATCCAATTAAGCTTAAGTTAGGATCTCTCCCTCTCTCTCTCTCTCTCTCTCTCTCTCTCAAGAGTTCTTTAAAATAAAATTTTTGAGTAAACTTTATTGGAGTACACATGAAATACTCATAGTTTTGAAAACAATTTTGAAGTGTTTTTGTATTACAAGAAATAATTGTTTTTTCTGTAGTGTATTGTCGTTAAGAACACTTATTTACGATTAAATTATTTTCATTTCGCTTTTGTTTATACTTTAAAAATTAAATATTTATATAAAAATTCTTTTAAAACATACAGTAATTTAAATATTTATTAAGATTATTATGTAAACTAATTCAATGCTATGTAATGAGAGGATTATAGTAAATAAAAATTTGCATTTTCATAAAAAAAGTTATGCATAAAATATACCTAAAAACATTTTACAGATTTATTTATGTAATAATGTTATGAGTAAAATATCTGTATATGTTATATACTCTCTCTCTCTCTCTCTCTCTCTCTCTCTCTCTCTTTCTCTCTCTCCCGCGTACAGTATTCTCAATATTTATGATTTAAATTATATTCTTTACTGTAAATTATTGATGGGTTCATGTATACACCTATAAGAATGTTTGCTATCTATTCTTAATATAGCTTTCAAAAGATCTTTATAATTTATTAGTAAAGTTAGTTCACAAGATTTAGTAAGAGCTACATAAAATCATATGAGTTGAATAATAATATAATTTTCAAATGCCCCACAATTTATAATTAAAGTTATTACAGAAAACCTTAACCATAATTTAATAAGCAACTTATTGTATTAGTTATGGTAACAAAAACTACTTAGGCAAATGAATACATACAGAATTAGTAATAACAAACTTAAAACGTGTTGTTTAATTCAATTTTGTTTAATTAAATCGAAACTTTCGTTTAGTTTATTGAGGTATGAGTTTAGAGTCAAAATGTTTTGATATTGGATTATATGGTATGACTGTATGAGCGCCCGAATGAGCACTTGACTGCATTGACTGCATGGCTGTGAGGTCTGTGTGTCTTATCACGACTTGAATTAAGTGTCAATTCATGGAAACAAATAATTGGATTTTGAAAGCAAAAAATTAAAGCTTCGGCACAAAGTTTATTAAATTCAGATCTCTATAGGAAATAAGTTTTGACTTTTCATCAAAAACATACTCTGAGTGGTAAGACCTGAGAGCAGGCACTCGTAGCACTCGTTTCGCTCATTTTGATTGCCTCTGGGAACTGATGGCAAATAATCACTCATTTCTTTTCTCAATTTCATTTCGATTGAAGAGCACTGCCATAACACACGACTATTGCAAACGCAAACACATTGAAAACGGACACATTCTCCACGTTCAATGGCCAGTGCTATGGGCACTACCACTCTCTCTCTCTCTCTCTCTCTCTCTCTCTCTCTCTGCTATCTTATATACTATACGAGTATTGTATAAATATACAGTATATACGATATGACTGCCAGTGCACTGTAGTCTACTCACTATAATGCTGTATAATATAATGTGGAGTCGTATTGAGCAGTAAATTGACTCAACAGCTGAAAAGAAAATAAATGGCAACTCATCTGAATTTGGGTGAAACGTGGAGTCACACAAAGTGTGAAACTGTTTGTTGAGCACTGGTTTGATGGAGCATTTGGGCCCTCTCTCTGTCCCTTTACGACCAGTGATGGCCCAGTGCTCGGCTCATACACTCATACACCCAATACACTCATTCACTCTCGCATTCATGCATTGAGTGATTGAAAATTATGACGAATTCGTATAATAGGGAACCGGTCTTAGGGACGGAAATGATAAATGATGGCACCGGCAGATACAGCTATATGACAGACAAGTGCGAGCACTTATATGTCTGTTCAACAATTGCATTACCATTACAACCAGCGCTGGCCATCTCTCCCGAGCTTTCTCTACAAAATAGAGAAGTTTTCATAAATGAAATTCAACTCAAATTTGTGCGGCTTTTATAATGTAATGCTTTCATTGCCTTTCAGTTAATTCACTGCAGTCTCAACACGAAGTCTTATATTTTCTTGATATGAAGTCTTGTGGCCACAGCTGCGCTCAATTCACCACCTCTTTCACCATCTATTTCGCTGTCAAAGCGAAACAAAAATACAGAATTCATTATTAATAATATGTTTTGCAAATATATTTCTCTATCCACTACCAGAATGCATATCATATGAGTTCCCCACCGAAAAACTATTTTATGAAAGCATACACAGAATTACACTATATTTGGACAAACAGTTCACTGCATTGAGTTGTATAATGCACTCAAATCCTAAAACTATCTGTTAGTCTTTGGGCAAAATTATATTAAAATAACTATTTTTATTATTTGTTCTCAAAAACATTTGTCGATATCTAATATGAAAAGAAGGATAAGAAAATAAATATAATTGAATTAATATTTCATGTGCAACTCAAAGAATCACATTTTTTCTGTAGAAAAAACAAAATAAATTAAATTATTTTTTGAAAGCAACAAAAATATTTTCTTTAGAGATAAAACTACCATTAAATGGATATTAGTTTTATTATTTAATAAGAAAACAAAATATGGAATACGAAGGTCATTGAGATCTAGAATTAAGTGCAATTTACTTCAATTATCTCAAAATGTTTACGTTTTGTACAAATTGTACTGGTAATTATTTTTGGCTAATTTTTAATATTTATAAATGTTTGATATAAATCCAATTATCAAATGAACTTAAAGAAAGTTATATAGGTGTTGAGCATTACTTTAAGCCAAATTTATAAGTCAAGAATAATTGTCAAGAATTTGTCGGAATCTTATGTTTCATGTAATAAGAAATATCTACACAATAATGTAAAATAAATAATGAAACGGAAAGCCAATTACGGTATTGTATTGTGAGATATGATACGAAGTATAGTGTCGACAGAGAAAGACAAATGTCACGCATCGGATCCATGCAATGAAATGTATTAAAATGTCGTATTGAATACAATTCATCTGGATATGTCTTATATTTTCTATTATGTTTTAGTGTATAGTTTTTGTTCAGATAAACCAAATACTACCGACGCTTTTGGAGAGCAAAGCCATCAACTGATAACAGTCTATCACTCATCTGTTGTTTTCCCACAATAATCGCTGGTATTATTTGACAGAATATTATTTATTGGTGTTCACTATTGACCACTTCATGTATCTCTCGATGTTTTTATTTGATATCTCTTATCAAAATACGAGTGCAAACCCCAGATATGGGTCGTTAAGACTCACACAAACACAGAGCAAAGAGTCCGTTCACACCAACCCATCAGTAAAAGTTAAAATTGTATTCAATATGAGACCACTGTTTGTGACAAAAAATCGTTGTTTGTCTCAAACACACACTCAGCTCGTCGTTTCACTGGATTCTCATATTTCTGGTAATAATCTGTAAACAAATCAATATTTTATGACAAACACAAGTGCTCTCCTTTACAAATGAAACTATTTTGGGTCCAATTAATAATTTGCAATAACGAGAGTCGTCCTATAAATCTATAAATAAGCGGACGCTTATAATAAGACGGGCACTTTTTTCATATAATACCACACATAGAAAATATGAGGCATTAGATGCCACTCCACAACCATACTAACTGTTATTTTTTACTATACTGTTCGTGTAGAATACAGTATAATATCATATTAAGGGACGGCTATCCGTGCATTCATTATTTACTACAACAGCATCTTAAATGCGGATTGCAATGCAATATGAATTTATGATCATATGATCACAGAATGGCTACAATTTTCTTTACCACTCATTCCTATTATTGCCATTTATATCAAGCAATAAATGTTTATTACTTTTATGATACATATAATATATAATATAAATAACAACATTGATGAAAATAAACATTAACTGAAAATTTTATTTTTAAAAAAACGCTACAAAAAGCTACGCGTGTGTAACTTTATAAAGTCTATTAAATTTAATCTTTAAATCACTTTTAATATAATTTAGTATTAACTAACTGTTTTAAATAAAGATTTATCAACACTATACGTATTAATTTTATTTAATAATACCGTATTTTATTTATAACATTATAAAAAGTAAATAAGCCCTGGATGGTGAGTTTAGAGCAAAGTAAATATTGAAAATTAAAGCATCAATATATAAAATATAATAAGAAACTAATAAAGAATTTGAAAAAATAGATTCTCATTCTGTGGATGTATTGATGCATACATAAAGTGGTTCTTTATTGTGAGCTCTTCTGTAATTCAATTTTAAAGGAAATATTCTTATAAATTATCTCTTTTAAAGAGAAAACACTTTTTTGTTCATATTTTAAGATTTCTTTTATATATAAACTTCATATTCCAGTTATTTTCAAATAACTCTTGCAGTCAGTGATAGTGTATTGTATTTATTCTGAATATTGGAGTTCTTTAGTGCATAAAAACTCATTGAACCGAAACAAAGGGAATATATAAGTGAAGTCACAGTTATTATCAAAATATAAGTTTCACAAAAAAGTTAAATTATTCAGACTTTTATTTTTAGTTTTACTTTCTTTCTTTGTTATATTGTAAGAGAATTTATGCAAATAATATATTCATTCAACAATTATTTGCTTTACTTTTCACATAATTAAATGTCTCAGGAGTTTGTTTTGCTATACAATTATTATAAACACATTAGAATTATGTAAAAATTGTTTACTTTTTAAATACAAATAGTGTTAAACAAATGTATATTTTATCAAATTTTATTCAAAAACTCTTCTAAAGAAAGAGAAAAGCAAATAGAGACTCAAATTTAGAGTAAATAAATGTATGTTTGGAGTGTTTATTAAATTAAAAATTAGCTGATTTGCAAACTATTTCAATTTGTAATGATTTTAAGGTTTGAGTTTTTAAGGAAAACACATTTAAATTAGTTGTTATTTTATAAATTTGTAATATACTAGAATTTGCAAAATAAAAAAATATAAAGTGTAAATCTCTTTAAACTAAGAATTTAAGAATTTCTGAGAGAGAGAGAGAGAGAGAGAGAGAGAGAGAGAGAGAGAGAGCGGGCTTTCAAATAGTTTAATATGAAAGTGGTGTTGTATTTCATTAAAAGTCTGATTAAAATACTTGTAAAGAAACCTATGACTTGAAATTTTATTCATTTATTGATTTAGACATTTAATGCATTTTTCATCAAAAGATAAATTTTTGTCTGAATTCACACTAAATAATAATTGTGAGCGCATTAGACGTCAAATTGGAAAAAATTGTAAATTGAATTAAAAATAACTTTTTCTTTTGTTATGTTTAATGTCTGTCTGAGAGTTCACACAAACAGATATGGATGTGAGGGATGAAGGGAAGAGCCATAAGCCATAAGTGAGATCATCGTAAGAGCTAATGCCGTAAAAGTCAATAAATTCTCCGGCGATTTGATAGTCATATAGCGATCCGAATATGTGTTTTGTGCACAACATTCACAATGTGTCGAAAATGGCTAAAGAAATGTTACAATAAATTGTGTTCAAACATAACTGAACTAATGTATAAACTTTTATATAAGTCTCTCTATATTATTGATAGAGAAAAACATTTGATACGATAGTGAAGCAAAAATGCCACATCTCTCTCTCTCTCTCTCTCTCTCTCTCTCTCTCTCTGACTGTCATTACTATTTAACTTAGAGATAAAATTGAGTGCAAAACGCAAAACAGTATGTGTTGTATGATATAATAAATGAATAAAATTTCAAGTCATAGGTTTCTTCACAAGTATTTTAATCAGACTTTTAATGAAATACAACACCACTTTCATATTAAACTATTTGAAAGCCCTCTCTCTCTCTCTCTCTCTCTCTGACTGTCATTACTATTTAACTTAGAGATAAAATTGAGTGCAAAACGCAAAACAGTATGTGTTGTATGATATAGTGCTGTCATTTCATTTCATTTCTAAATCAATATCCAAGTGATAACTATTATTGCATTTTTCAGATCTAAACCCCAATTGAATGCATGTATTTTGGTATCAAATCTGTTGGGGAGTTATATATATGTTTGTGATCAATACTAACCACCCCTTACTTAGCACTCATTAAAAGGATTTTCGTGTAATCTTTTTTATATAAAAAATATATTTCGTTTTTTTGTGAAAATGTTTTTGGTTTTAGATTTACATAAAATAGATTTCGATTAATATTTTATTAACAGAACTATAAATGCGAGAAATAGTCGACACAAACATGAAGTTTTGAAAACATATTTTACTGGTTGTTTCCCACAGCTATACACACTGTATATAAACCATACATTTTCTGACCTAAAATTCTTTACACGTTTTTATTGATGTCTTTTATTTTTTAAATGAGTACAAGAATATTCTATACAAATATATGTGATATTTATTTATTGCAATAAACAGGGCTTATTTGACAATATCTTTCATATTTTATAAACAGATAATGTGTTCTCGGTTTGTATTTCTCACTATATTTCATATTTTTAACAAATCCTAAAATCAAAACAACATTTTATTGTGCCTTTCATAAGCACTTAAGCCCTGACTTCATGTCAATCGCATGAATACAAAACGACAAAACAAAACTCAATCACAATCACAATCATTGCCTTTTCATACATAATGTATGATATAATTGACTGCATTTTAGAAATTATAATTTATAATCCTTTAGTTGTTTGTTGTGGAAATTGAAATAAATATCAGTTTTATTATCAAATAACTATAAACTCGTTTATAATGAACATCCAATGAGCCACTATATTATAACCAGTATAAGCAATATCAAAAAGTAAAAGTTATTAAAATAGCATTAAGCTGCATTTATATTCACTGCTTATATACAGAATATTCCGTATAATATGAATATAAGGCTATTTTATTTATCGGGTCTAACAGTACGACAATATTTTTGTCATCATTGTAATGATTGATTGCACTATAATTATGGAAATAAAGTGACTTTTTGAACAATTTTAGAAAATACCAATTATTGTTGGCAAAGTTTTTTGTGTGCATTAGATATAAATGATATGATAGTGTACTCGGATTTGTTATATAAATATATAATTAATATAATATTTTAAAATATGAATATTAGCTCATATTGTCAATGATTTGTATTCACATACGAATGTCTCAATGAATTACTCATTCATTATAATGTAATTAAATGACAAAACGTATCAATTTTATAATACTTATAGATATGACATATACTGTACTCTAATACAGAATATCACTTCAATTCATAGACACTATACGCGTATAAATCATAACAAATGATTCAAATGACAGGAATCACAGAATCGCCTCAATTATAATGAATATTAAATATGCATTATATATACACACACAACCTTGCTCATTAATCTACTTTTTAAACTATTTCTGAGTTGAGTGTAATTTTGAAACTGTCATATTCAAGTTTTGAAAAAAGTTTTCAATTCGTTGGGTTAGCATGTATCACCTTGGTTATTGCCATACATGTATTAAGCAGTTGTATGATTACTATAGATTGGTGTTATACTTATTGATAGCAATTATCATATTTCACATCAACTCATAATAAACTGTAAATGCATTCATTCATTCAAATGATAAGAACTCGTACAAAAGTGCGTTCGATAGTTCATACAAACACTGCTATATTCCCCGTCATCTCATTGAGTCATATGAAGTGCAAACACTGGGAGTAATACTCCGGCAATATTTGTGCCCAAAGTGTGCGTCTTTTGTGAGTGAATGGAACGCTTGGAGTGTTCGCAATGACGACATGTTTGGTACGAATGACTCGAATCACTGACCACTGACTCACTGAACGACAAACCATTGATCACTGCTTAAGACATACGACTCACACGATGGCCAACACTGCCGATGACGACGTCTACCAATTCAGGGACACTCAGGACACGGAGGGACCACTCGTGAGACAATCGGTGGCGAAGGACAACGACATTGAGTTTCGCATTGAGTTGAAGAAGTGGAGGAATGCTCGACAAGTGGTGTCTTTGAATTACAACCAATTCGTCGATCACTGCAGGAATGAGTTGCGACGAGTTTACCCATACCTGCCGTCCAATCAGATCAACGAAATCTGCCGAAAGAAGTGCCAAAAAGAGAGACAAAAGCAATGCAGGGATGCGTTGAACGCGAAGACACCGAAGAGTTCACTCAAAACGAAGACATCGAAGACTCGGATGACTCGAAGCGGCAGTAAATGCAAGAAAAGGGTTTCATTTGATTTGACGGACAATGAGGTGAGCGAAGAGACGCCTCGTTTGGGCCGAAGATGCGGACGACAGACAAAGACAAGGGTTTCGCGATTTGCGAGACAACTGGACATCAGTTACGGTTCGCCCGAAAGCGCTAGAAATGAGTCACAAGTGGGCCGTCAGTCGAGTCCTCCGTCCGACACAACCCCTCCGCCACTGGACTCGAGTGCTGTCGAAGAATATTCACAAACGGCTCACAAATCAGTGACTAATTCACCGAAAACTGATTCAAACGATAAGAAAGTTTTGGCCATAAATGCTCTCAAAGACGGGAATCAGTCGTCGTTTGTATCGATAAAACCGAAACAAATCTTACGAAACAAAACCAACGATTCTATAGATGTGTCCAAAAAGGCAGACAATAAGTGCCACAAAGAGTTGACTTCAAAGATGGCGTCCGACGAGAACTGCAATCAGAAGATGGGATCCAAGAAGAAGTCATACGTGAAGAGGAGGAAGGCTTCGGTGCCCATCGGTTCGGTCATTACAGTAAGCATTGAGTCCAACGGGAGATGCGATCCTTTATGTGATCTCTTTGACGAAGACAAGGACCCCAATTGACATTCATTTGACATTCAAGTATCACTTCATTTGTTCCATAACTTTATGATCACTTTTCAATTAAAGACTAATTTTGTTATTAATTTAAATAATTTTCATACAATTTGTATAAATAATAATTAACAGAGAATTGAATTTTTATGATTAGTTTAACAATATTTTAAACACAAGTTTTCAGCGAATTTTAAATGTTTATTAATTTATTCATATAATTAAGTCAATCATAACTAATATCCATGAATGTAAAGATAGTTACTGTAAATTTGTTTAATAATAAATTGATTTTTTAAATATTGAAAAGATGGGAATATTATGTATGAAATGGTGAGAGAGTGAAGCAATTTTTTGTTATCGAAATAGGTTTTTATATCGACAAACTTAAGGGTTTAATATCTTATCTAAAAATAAAACTCAATTTCGTTTGCAATCGCTCTCAGAGTTGTACCAAATATTGTGAACCAATGTTTTGAAAATGATTTCAATTCTGTGTTTCTTATTCGAGTTAAACTTTAAAGAGACGGAAACACTCAACAAAATAATACATTGAATTATACAAATGCTTTTCGTCCAATCGATTCCTCAGTCTAGTCGTCTTCAACATCTCTCTCTCTCTCTCTAAATGATTTTTAAGGCGAAAACCCCGAAACCATATTGTGTGCTCACAACAAATGAATGGAGACACACATACACACAAAGCTGCCGTTCCCTCCCCTCCCTCTCTCTCTCTCTCTGTTTATAAACTTAAATGTTTTAAAATGTAAATTAAAGATTTTTCAATTCGGTTAATATAAATACAAAGTCTAACTTTTATCATAATTTTTTTAACACTTGAAATGTTTTATAATTCATTATTGTTTTAGCTGTAAACTAGAAAGTATAGACTCTATAAAGTATTTATTGTTATACAGTATTTTGCTTACAAGCTAGATCATTTTTGCTCGCTTAGAAACGTAGAAATTTTAAAAAGATTTAAAGCAAACGAGATGTGGTGTATTTTATCATTTATTTTGTGAAAATATAAGAAAATGAGTGAATCTTTTTTTGCAATACCGTAAATAGCTATCTTATGAAAAGAATTGAATTCATAATCAATATAAAAAAGGATATTAAATAAAATAAAATTAAGAGAAATATTCATTTTCTCTTAAAAAGGATTTGTCGTAAATTGAATTTTTATTTTCCAATAAATTCTGTTTCTCTGTTTTGTTATTTAAAAATAATATAATTATTTTTTGGCACTAAAAACTGATAGAAAGAAAAAATATTTTTAAAACATAAGAGATATGAAGGAATGAATGAAATATAATAATTTTTTTTATCGATCAAATATACCGTCGAATTGGATTTATAATGGGATTTTGCATCTCAATTTATTCACTTAATGTGTTGCTATAAATAAATTGCAAAACATAAAAGCACTTATAAATTTGATATAATAAATTAATCGTAATAATACATTATTAAATATATATCAATAAATTAAACTAATTATAACTATTACTAAATTATATGAATTGAATTATGTATGAGAATGTAGTGTTCAACGACTGAGAGGATTTGCAATACCGTAAATAGCTATCTTATGAAAAGAATTGAATTCATAATCAATATAAAAAAGGATATTAAATAAAATAAAATTAAGAGAAATATTCATTTTCTCTTAAAAAGGATTTGTCGTAAATTCAAATTTTATTTTCCAATAAATTCTGTTTCTCTGTTTTGTTATTTAAAAATAATATAATTATTTTTTGGCCCTAAAAACTGATAGAAAGAAAAAATATTTTTAAAACATAAGAGATATGAAGGAATGAATCAAATATAATAATTTATTTTATCGATCAAATATACCGTCGAATTGGATTTATAATGAGATTTTGCATCTCAATTTATTCACTTAATGGTTTGCTATAAATAAATTGGAAAACATAAAAGCACTTATAAATGTGATATAATAAATTAATCGTAATAATACATTATTAAATATATATCAATAAATTAAACTAATTATAACTATTACTAAATTATATGAATTGAATTATGTATGAGAATGTAGTGTTCAACGACTGAGAGG
>CAJPVJ010000656.1:0-19055 GCA_905397405.1 Oppiella nova
AAATCATTTAATTATGGATCAAATGAATGGTGAGAATGACTCACGAGTTCGTTCCAGGAGTCGTCCCAATAACTGGCGGTGTCTTCACCGCAGACTGACTTGAATTTCTGTCGGAGACAGTCCTGCGAGACATGAGTGATACAGCACAGGGAGGCGATGCGCTCTCCTTTGGGTATCTCTTTGAGTTTGGTTAACATAACTAAGTGTTTGTCAGCGCACAGGTGGAAGGGCTCCATCTTCTCCTTAGGGGACAGACACTTGATATGAGACAGGAATTCATTCCTATCTTTGCCGACATTGCATCGCTTGTCTATAAACCGCTCGCCATTCTTGAGGGCTATTTTGATGGCCATCTGAATGTTGCCTTTAAGGCACCGGTCGTTGAAATCTGAAACACATTTGCCATTCTTTCGGACCTGACTATCAATTGGATCAGTATTTAAGTGATTATTAATACATTTAATATGAATTTCAATTTGCGAAGCGTTTACTTGATAGCCGACACGACATCACTCGTAATCAAATGTAATCAATTGAAGACAATTTATGACAAATATTACTATTATCTCCAATTATATACATTTATCAAAGAGTGTGAAGGGATTTACAAACAATTAATTGAGTTTAGCATTCATTTGCAAAGCATGAGTTATATTGCCAAAATACTTGGTGCACTTACACACAAAACTCATCCAGCTCAGCATCATTTGTAGGCGCACTCATATCTCTGTTGCCAAATATCATTGATTTCATGCCTTAAATGATATTTTAAATTAAAATTTATAAATTTACATTTTTTAATTGCTTTATCAATGAGTTTATGTTTATTACCGCATTTGTCTGCGGCCTCCATAGAAATGGTACAATCGCTCCATACATGTGCGATACAAATACACATCAAGACAACTAATTGTGCGAAAGGAGTATATTATTATAATTTAGATTTAAATTTATTTTATAACAATAGTATAAATTACATTAAAAACATTACTCACAAAACTCAATAAACACATTAATTTTAATCATTTTTCAGTATTTATTACTATTGATTAGTAGGTTTAAAAAATTAAATATTAATTTTATTTTATATATGATTTGATGTGCATTTGTTTTTTAGTTTGTGGGCGATTTTTATATTCATAAAGTTGCATGCATCAATGGTTACAATTATTGAAGTCCCAAATGTACTCAGACTTTGATTTATATGATTAGGTCTATTGTCGAAACTCATTAAATAAGACTTTCACTTGAATTCACTGTTCAATGTCTTTGATTTAAGAAAATTCAAATTTAATTGTTTTATCATTTAATAAATCAAATCTAATATTTTAAACAAAACCTTTATTGAACTATAAATATAATTTATGGTAAATATTGTACACCTATTCCTATGTAAGTCACCTTTCCACAATTACTGATCCTATATTTAGAGGCAATATGTATAGTGCCGGTCGGGCATGAAATAACAGATTGTCTTTTTTGGACCAAACAATTGGATGGCAATTAATTGCAAAATTTTAGTGCACCCGTACTATTAACAGCCGAACCCATATAACAACATTTTTGGGTCAATTATATTTTGTGATGTAATTCAAAAAGACATAACAGTATAATGTCTTATGAATATTTAGATACAACTTATGTTATTAAGTAAAACCAAACGCAGACACTAACTGACAGTTAAATCAAACAATACGAGTGCCTGAGTGTCAGTTGAGATGAAAAATTGATGGCAAATACAACTTAACCCTAAACTTAAGATGATTTATACAAAATCACATGTAATCAGAAAAAACTTTTATAGCAATAATTTTTTGTTGTATAAATAACTGGTTTAATGGATTAGATTTATTAAACAACTTTTTTGGACTTATTTTTGGTATTATATTTTTTAGATTAAGGCAAATATCAAACTTTTAACAAATAGATTATATGTTTGCTTCCTTTTGGCTCATCATTTATTTAAACATTATATTTTGTAGTTATTAGTATTATTTATGTTTAATTTATTATAAATATTTATATTAAACGTTTTATTTTGAAATTAATAAATAATGAGTATCATATTCATATTATTTACTTTATTAATACATATATATTTAGTTAATTGTGAGCAATATATTCATGATTTATATGACGATGAATTGTACGATATATATGATTATGAAATCTGGAGTATTGGACCTAAAAATGTAAGTCTTGTTCAAAGTATTTTTAAAATAATTATTTTAAACAATTTAAATATTTTAATTTGTCTTTATAAAAGCTATATATTCCGTATCAAACAAATACTTACTTATGGAGAAGTCTTATACCAATACCCTTTGAATCAAAACGACATATTTCTCAAGTATGTCTAAAATATGTTTAATATTTTGTATTAAATGTGTATTACTTTTAGATTAAATCTGTCATTCAAACAGAGAATGAAAGACATATAAAAGATATTTATTTATTTCGTTGCCATAAATCTTCACAACCAATAATTGATAACTTCGATGATAGCAATGAATGGATCTCTAATAGAGTGATAGGAGATCCTTATAATCCAGATCAAGAGCACCGGTGCTGGAAATTGTTAGCCGTTTGGACGGATACAGACATCGCTAACAAAACTGTGTTACTTTTGCCACAATCTGTAGGAATACCTATTAATAGGCAAAATGATGGGGAAGAATATCTATTGTTTGAAATCACTTACAAAAATTTGGATCATTTCCTTGGAATTCGTGATTCCTCTGGTTTTGATGTCTATGTCTATAAACATAACACTGATATCGAGGCAGATATCGTTGCCGTTGGATCTGTTCCTGACTATCGGTTCTTCATTCCCCCAAAAATGAAGGAATGGGTGGTCACCGGAAACTGCTATAAGGAATGCCTTCAAAATGTATTGGATTAAGTCTTAATTAATATGTAATATAAATTTATATAAAACAATTGAAAACTTTTTGTATAGCATTTGTTTGTGGATGGCTTTCATATAATAGATGTGATGCACTACTCCAAGCATAAGATGTTAACCGAATTGAGTGTTGGGATCAGTAATACTCACAATAATAAGCAACTCATCCGACAATTAATGAGTTCCCAAACAAATCAAACAATTCATGGCTTGGATCTGGAGTTCAGTAATAGGGATCGGATTGTAGTTAAATGTGAATTCAATTCATTAAACCAAAACTACTCTACATTGGTTTGTATTATAAATTTTATTATGCTTAATATTAATTATACATATATCAATACTTAATGTTATACTACTTTACAGTTAGATTACATCAAATTATAGGTGCTATAGTTTACTACAATTTAGGCAATGATTTTATCTTAACCTTCAGATTAAATGATTAAACACTGGAAAATTATAAGGTTTATAATGATAAAAATAAACACATATTTAACGACACATTAACCGATTGGACCGGTTTTGGTATGTAATAATAAATTAATGTTTTATTTATTTGATGTTTAGGGCGGTATGTCTGACGGGAGGGCACAGTGTATGGCATGGATTGTCTATTATCCCAGAATAGAAGACTTTAACGTTTGTTTGTCTAGCTTTCCGTTGACTACCATTATGTCACTCACAGGTATTGACCATTTGGAGGAACAATGGAGGTAAATGAGCTGGCACCTTCTTACAATGTTATGAGATAAATAAATGATAATTTTTCTATTTTTAAAAAGTAATGAAAACGATTTTGATATTGTTTTGAAGTCAACCAAAAGCAATGAAACCGAAAGATTAGAAGACTATTTGGTTAATAAAAATGACTGGAATTATAGGCTTATTAATCGAGGCAAATATGTGGCTCAGTTTGGCAGACAAACTGCTCAGTGTAATTGGAGGCGAAGCTTTTTTGACCAGATCATTTAATTCGTATGATAATAAAGTTAAATGTGATTTATATTAATGGCATTTTATATATGAATTGACACCTCAATGAGATATTTAAATAATTTATAGAGCTTTCGATACATAATCTTGATTAAAACCACTGTCCAAATGAAAATTGGTGCCTAGTTTTGATTTTATATTTCACATTTATATTAACATTGCAGTGATTTTTTTTGCATGGATAATTATCATGTGTTTTTGTGAATAAATCAATCAATGATTTGCTTTTTTATATCATAACATAAGTGTTTAAACATTTTGATTAATAAGAAACATTTTAATTCAATGGACAATTGTATTGACTTTGAGTTGATTTTAATTATTTAAACCTTGAATTAGTCTGAATATTAAAAAGAAATTAATTTATAAATAAATATATAATTATATTTTTGTGTAATTTTGTGTAAGAATTCAAAATCGCTTAAAAGATTCAAAAGAATAATACATTTATTTTAATTATAAGTCACAACTATATAAATATTACCATTTATAGATAATAAATGACATTAAATGTATTTATAATACAGTATGTGAAGTTAAACTAATTTCAATTATCATTTAAATTAATTTCAATTTTTAATGTAATCTTTTTTATTAAAATAAATTTATTTATGGATATATATTTGTTTTACAAAAAATCGATAAAATCCTTATGTCATTAAAATCCTTGGTTTTATAAATCACTTGTAAGAAAATTATTCAAAAATTTCTTATGAATCTTTTTCTTAATTTAATTGGGATTTCAATTCTGGTGAAAGTGTTGAAATGAATTTGCTGGTTGCAATGTTTTTATTTATAGGTAAGTCTATACTTGACATCAATTTTTGTAACTAAAATGCGGTTAGATTTCCAGTTTAATAAGTATATTTTATTATTGATCAATTAATAATTATATTAATTATTTAATTATTCATCTCTTGACTGCATTTATTGAGGTGTTTGTGATAAAAGTGTTGAATCGATTCACGCGAAGATAGGCACATATGAAGGCATTACAGACCAAAGATGTGGTCAAAGTAGTCATAAACTCAATTACCTGCAGACATGTGTCCGGTGTGTGAACAGGAAAGGTGGTCAGCGGTCGCAGAAGCTAATTGGGGCCGAGAGTGCAGGTGTCGGTGAATTCCCGTGGATTGTCTCCTTTCAAAGCAACAAAACTAAACACCATTTCTGTTCGGGAAGTCTCTTAAACGCCAATTGGATCCTCACAGCCGCCCATTGTTTCAAGTAATCAGCATTTATTATACTTTTTATTCATTTATAACATAAAAGTTAGTTTTAGTAACTATTTTAAAATTATGATCTAAGTTTAATCTAGCTTTTGATTTAATATTTTTGAACTAACTGTTAAAATCATATTAAAATATATTAATTATAAAACAATTTTAATAATACTATTTTTATTTTTGATCTTTTCTATCAATGATACATATAAATGCAATGTAATACTCATTGTAATTAAGCTTTAATTAAAATCACACTAAAATAAAAATATTATTTGATCTTAAAATGTCAGCAAAAATGATAACTTATAAGTAATAATAATCCTGTTGGTAATCCGGATAGCTACTGATAAATTATTCATAGAAATCCCCACTTGAAACGATGTTTAATTAAATATTTGTTTTAATTAGATATGAATATATTTCGTAATCTAATACTTAATCAATAATTGATCGCAAATTTCAGAGGCCATCGAAAAGTCGACACATTTTACATGAGAACCGGTTCTCATGAGATCAGCTCAGGATATGTAGAGAGGGCTCACAAATACTATTTGCACCCGAAGTACAACTTAAGTGATCCCAACGGACCGTACGATTTGGCGCTCGTCTTCATTGATAAGACGACACGAAGAAAGCGAATCCAACCCAAGAAGAAATACAACTCTAACGGCATTTGTCTCCCGGAAAAGGATATCCAGAATGACATCCAAGAGAAGGCCTATTATTCAGGGTTCGGGCGAATCAACTATAAGGGCGTCAGAGCAACCAATTTGATGAAGTCGTCGATGACTTTAATGCCCGACAGTGAGTGTCATAACCATATTTCCAAATACAGTATGGCATGTCTTAACTCAAACACCAGTCACACTTGTAAGGTATAACCATTTGCTTTATCTAGCACATTAATTGTATTCATAATTATTTTGGACAATGTTTTCAAATGATTGACTATTTGAAGGGTGATTCTGGATCTCCTTTAGTGCAATACGTGAATAATAAAGCGGTTCTCATTGGCATACATAAGGGGTCGACCAAAATGAGGGGTAAATGTGGAAGAGAGACATCAGTGACCACAAGAGTGTCAAAGTTTATTGATTGGATCGTCGATACAATACGAAGTCATCAAAACAAACTCTATTAATCAAATATTCAATACAATTATATTCACAAGGAGTTTACAATGTAACTTACAACTTTACATCAAGTTAACAATTATTATTATTTTAAATACATATTAATATCATATTATAGTATTTTCTCTGAAGTTTACTATATTAAGTACTAGAGTGCATAAACTGTAAGACTAATACACTGTATGATTAATGAAGTATTTTGTTTTATTTGCTGAATAATCATCAAAACTACTACTGGATTCACTTTGTATTAGTAGAACACCATAAGAGATAATGAGACCCAATATCTAAACAATAGATAAAAATTAATTTGAATATAATTCGTGAAAATGGCATTAAATGAGCAGAAAAAGTGAACTCACGGATAGGATTAAAGACTTGCCGATTACGAAAAATCCTGAAGCGCTCACACTTTTCATGTTTGTCTTAACAGTTTGTTGTAATGAAATCATCTTTGAAATATATTTAATTAAATTAAAAGTAATAACTTATTAATAAGTATAAGGAATGTTATTAATTCAAACATTTAAAAAATCCTATTAAGATATTATTAAAAAAAATTGTTATAGCATTGAAATAAGACAACTTCAATAAATACTTAACTTACCATCACTTGACTTCTTATTGAATTAAAATAATCAAACTTTTCAATCGATATTTTTATTTGTTTGTTCTGGAAATAAGATTAATGATAAGTAAATTGTGATCACTAATCATAATGAAAAACTATTATATAAAATATATACCAAATGATTGAGTTTATCGCCGATCAAACAGATAAGACCCAAACGTAGGCCAAAGAAAAAGAGTCCACAAATGGGTGTCAGACTATTGAGAGACTTCAAGAGTCGATTGGAGACAAAGAGTTTGCTGAAGAAGTAGAATGAGATCATTGTATCCGTGAATAAAGAGCCACAGATCAGTAATAGCATCGGAGATAATATTGCAGATAAGCTATCGATAAGAGATTGAATTTTCAGGTAATTATATTTAATGAGACGAATGTCTGATTCTGTGATCAAGTTTTGGTTCATTTTTGCCAATTTTTTGGCGAAATTTTGCTGAATTATTTGGATATAAAGTACGAAATAAATGAGATAGAAATCAGTGGAGAAAACTAAGGGCTGGTTATAAAATTCGGCCACAAATGTGAGAAATACCAGTGATATTGGGATATCGACATACGATAAGTTATATGCTGTGCTCATAACCACAAAGTCATAGATTATTATCATCAATACAAAACCATATATTGAACGCCGGTTTGCTTTAAAATAGTCAACCCGTATGTCAAGCTTGGGATCAATCGAGTCGAGCGTATCTCTCAGATCGGTAATGAATTTACGAAATTGTGTGCCTTTAAGACCATAGAATATACCAGACATGAGACAAACAAAATTTCTGCCCAACAAATGCACAAACAATTGTCGTGTCTCTGAATCTGTATGACTATGAATCCATAGACACATTATGTTTTCAATGAGACATGGAGTGGTGAAAGCCGTGATATAGATGTGGATCAATACCTGATAAATAACTAACACAACATATTTAATTTTTTGCTCATTTTTAAAGACCCCGTAAAGGCCTAAACCAAAAACTCTATGAATTTTAACCATTCGTTCAAAATAATCATCTTTTCTTGAATGCGTGAATGAAACCATAGTTGAAGATAACTAATGAACTAAATATATTTGAACTAAAAACTAGATTAAATGTAAGTTAAATGTATTCTTGTAGTCCAGTAGTTGCGGTTTCTAACAACAAAGTTTAGGAAACTTTTTTATTTTTATAATTTATTATTTATACATGAGTTTGAGAACAATAAGTTAATTATTGAGACACTTATATAATACAAAACTCAATTTGATATGAAGATCAGAATGTATAACAAATTACCAGTAGAAACATGTTTACTCAATTTATAACTGATGCATAATTTATATTAGTTGTTGATTTATGCTCCAGTGTTATATTTACATATTAAACATTTTAATAAAAGAGTCAAATATTTTTCAAAACAAAACCTAATTTTATCTTTACATTTATTTCCTTATAATTTGTATTGACATTTGCTTCACTCTTTTCAGTGACAACGTGTGGGTTTGCTTTTATAACTTAAGTTAGTTTACTATTACATCAAATTTATTCATTCATTTAACGTTATTATAAATTTACAAAAAAGTCAAACAATAGAAAAAGTATTTTTGAAATATCGTAAATATTACTATAAAAGTTGCTTTAAAACTAGTGTACAAATGATAAGTATAGACATATCAATATACAAATATTTTAACATTTTATTTTAAATTAAAAATATTTTTATTATAATAGTTATAAAGTAGATAAAATTCCTATAGCATTACAAAAAGTTTCACGAAAGACTATCCTTGTCAATATTGATACAATGTTTATGCTATAATGTAAGCAAGGTTACACCTGCATGAACTTTAACTTTGGTGGGTATTCCTTGTATTTGAAACTCAATTTAAGTGAAAATTAATTTATGTAACATTGAGAATTGTGTTTTAATTGTAAAAATTTATTTTCCCGAAAATATCAGTATTGATTTATAACATTTAGAGGTTAGGCACTAATATTTATTGTTTTCTTTCTCTATAATTACTTTTTATATATTGGTTTTGGATCTCATTTTAATAGTCCTGACATTGAAAATAAATGTCATTTATAAATATATTTGTCAATTGCTTATCAAATATATTTTATGACAGGATAGAAATAAGATTATTAACCAATATATTTTAATATAACCAATATTAACCTTACAATGAGAGTTTAGACAATTTTGTGTATAAAATAATTATTAAAATAAATTATTTCAATTATAGCAAATAATAACTTATTGTTTTTTTATAAATATTTCATAACATTGCAAATAAAATTTTGCTTTCACTTAACTTAATTTAGTTAATTTGTGCTGAAATAAAAAATTTAGCAAAGTCACCACAAATTGTTGCAAGTATTTTATACAATTATTTTTAATTAAGACAAATAATAGTTAAGATATTGTGATGTAACCATATAATTAAATTTTTGAAAATTAAATATATTTTATCTTAATTAATATAAATATCTTCTTTGTTTTATTTGTATTGTTTCTGCGTTTTGTAACAGAGATTACAATCTTTTTAATAATTTATGTGATTTTAATTTTGTTTATTAATCACTTGAAATAGTCATTTGCTAAATAATTTAAGATTACAAAATAAATTTTTACATTTATAAAAAATATTTCATAAACTTTATAGATTAAATGTTTTTTAAAATAATAGTTCATACATATGGCAAAATTTAGACCATAAGGTTCATATGGTTTCACAAAAAATAATAATTTATATCTACGGTATACAGTATATTAGAAATGAAAGATGTTCATGTTTTACATGTTATTTTAATTTCTAATTGACTTACTTATTAAGCATGAAATTATGTCACAAATTAAGTTTGTGATTATTATATACATATTATTATATATTGTATCTCTATAATATTATATTAAATATATTGATAAAACTTGAGCCAGAAATTATAATTTAATGGAAATTGTAATTTATGCTTTCAATTAGTTATAATTATATCGGATTCACTTTCAAATGAAAAATGAAATTTACACTAATATTTAGATAATGTTTATTAATAAGTTTATATCGATTTGTTGTGAACTTTTAAACCATTAATATATATTTTAAAATAATTATAATTTGTTCAAATTTGTTAAAATTATTTTAATTAATAAACAAAAATACATAGCTCATTACATTTAATTACATTAAAATTAAAAATATGAATTAATAAAAAAAATTTATACAAATTATACAAAAAACATAAAATTCTTAATAATTATTTTAATTAATCTATTTGAAATACATTTCGATTAAAACTTAAAAAATCATTTACCGCTATATATACATAATAAAAATGTTAAGTATTTTATAGAAAACTTAAATCCAAAAAGATTATTAAAATATTAATAATAATAATTAATAAAAATAATGAATATGACTTTCAATACCTTAAAAATTAGTTCAATTAAAATGTTTTCTAGTTCAATGTTATAAGAAATCAATTGAATACATTTCATAAAATAATACTTCATCGTAAGAGTAAAAGTGTTTATAATTAATGTAATGATAATCAAGAAATTGTTTTTCTATAACTTCGTTGTTATGATATTATATAAATAATAACTGAATTAATAAACAATTAATTTGAGCCAAACTACTACTTCACGATTTCAAAACTATAAGATCGCATAAAATGAATGTCAAACAAAACTATAACTCTTAAGGCGTTTAAATAAGTCCCTCTAAAAACGTATGGTCGACCACAATAAGTCTCTGTCCAAAGATTACTTTAATGATAATAATGGTCCAAACGGGCCATTTGGCGAACAAAATGCCAAAAATCCAGTCAATGAAACCAAACGTTATCTTTAGGCATAAGTTCCTTGTCTTGTCGGCAGCGAAATACTCGGGCAGTCCTTTGCGTTCAATAACGGCGTCTATAGTCTGTTGGGAGGGCTTCTTGAGGTCATACGCGAGACCAATGAGTTTACAGATGTCTATAAAAAGAGTTGCGGGGTTGAAGATCTCATACCATGTCTTCTCGCTATTTGAATAATCTTTGAAACGATAAACAAAACGCAATCTTATATAACATTTCATTGGTTTTTAAAATTAATAAAAAGTTTAAATATCGGAAATAATTAGATTCATCGATAAGATATGTGTTGATAAGACATACCCCACGGAAACGTGTGGTGATAGTTATGGTTTCCCTCTCCCATCGATATCCAGTTAATTATCTTATTTTCTGTGGGTTTCATGAACCTATCGTAAGGACTGTATGGCAAACAAACGATGAGTGAAATAGTTGAACAGAAAATGAGTTCATTTACAAACCGATGGCCTAAGAAGTGGGCGACACTATTGACGGTAAACAAGTGGTGCAACACGACGACAGTCCGCAGACAACTGCACACCAAAAACGCGGTCAATATATCCTCTTTCCAGGAGAGCACCGGTACTAACGTCGGGAAGACATAGGCTAACAGAATGACTAACGGAATGTAGAACTTGTGCTGATAGTAGACAATGGGATCGTTGATGAGGTCATCGACGGGCACTTTCTTTCCGTAGAGCATAACCTCTGGCCTCTTCTTCAGGAGCCACCACCCGATGTGCGCGAAGAAGAAGCCTCGGCCCGGGTTTTTGGGGTCGGCGTGAGTGGCCGGCCACTTGTGGTGATTGCGGTGGTCCCGAGAGTACGACAATATACTGCCGTTCACTGTCATGGTCTGCAGTATCGCTAATATGATCTGCAGAGGCAGTCGCGCTTTGAACGTCCGGTGCGACCAATACCGGTGCCCACCGACAGACATACCGAACCCGGAGAACGACGAGATGAATATAACGAAGAATAGTGTGAAGAGATGGACCGGATTGAAGCACGAGTGCAAATAGGCGTAAACGGCCAACACATGCATTACCGATAGAAATATGACATTAGACCACTTGATCTGTGAGGGCCGGTAGCCAAATATTGTGAACTTTGCGGGAAGTTCCGGATTAACCACTCCCTCCTCCACATCGATAGTGGTCTCATAATAACCGAAATCAAGAGCTAATTCTTCGACATCTTTAGCCTTAAGCGCAACACTTTCTTCAGCTTTTGTCTCGCATTCACTTTCGTTAACCATTTTGTCGGTAGTTTTTGGTTCACTTGATTCCGACATTATTTGTTATATTCTTTTAGACAAAATAAATAAGGCTTTCAAAAATAGTTTGAATGACAAACACTATTGAAATATCCGGCAATTAGTGTTTAAAAGCGTCTACAAATAGTTTTATCAAATTTTCAAGTTTAGCAAAGAAAATTAGCTTATAAATATCAATTATTAAATTATATTTAATAAAATAATATCACCTATTTGTAGAATTCTAACATTATTTGTATTTAAAAATTCAAATTTGAGAATTATAAAAATAATTTAAAACAAAAATTAAAAACTTATATAAATTTTTGAATAAAATTGTATTTGTAGTAAAGTATAAACTTTAATAATATAAACCTACTGAATATAATCTAACTCTCTTCATTATTATAAGATATTTATAAATGATTTTTTTAAGAAAGATTATCCATTGACTTACATAATGTGTTATTCAATGTAGTAAATCAATAGTAAAATAGGACTTTTGGTGAAACCACACTTTGATAACATATCGTAGTAAGTGATGCTCACTATAATTATTAAAAGCTTAAGTGAAAGTTTCAATTCATTGATGTGTCAAACTTGTTTTGATTCAGTATAACAAATACACAAAAAATAAAATAATTGATTTAGATTTTGATTTCACTTATAATATGAATAAATTTTCATAAATTTTGCAAATTTTAAATGAATTAGAAATTTGTAATTTTAATCCAATAAATACCAATTAATGGCACATAAAAAAGAGTTTTGGTTACTTTATTGAACCAAACCTTTGAAAACAAATAATAAATTTAATTATAGAATATTAAAGAATATCAAAAAATACTTTCTTAATCAAAGCCTTTATATTAAATATGAAAACGAGAAAAAATTTATACTTGAATGCTCAACCTTTGGGTTTAATACTAGTCTTAATTGGAAAGTCAAATGTGAAAAAATCCTTTCATTAATAATTCAGATTTTGAAATAATAATATTCCGCACAAAATATTATTCGCCGAAAAAATCACGAAATATTATCTTCAATGATAGCGTTGGCTATAATATTAAACAGTTGTATGTGTTTGCGATATGAAGGCTAATAAGTCATTCATTAGTTTAGTTACCAGTTATTCAATTTGCTGGCCAACCGTTTGTCAATCAGCCTATACATGACGGTGCGGTCTAAATACATCCATCACATTGTGTCAGATGTCTGTCCACACAATTAAGGCGGTCCTTAATAGCAGTCGATTAAGTTTAAAGTATACGTTGTGTTTGTCTCACAATTTGTTTCAATGAGAGAGAGAAAGTGATTTAATTTTTATTTTTCACTTAAAAAACAATTCACTATACAGTGGGCTCTGTTTTGCAACATATTATAAATTATAGTAATATTGGTGTAAACGAGAAATTAAGTTAAACTTTTTTTCTTACTTTTCGCTTATGTTATGCATTATTTCATTGCAGGCTTTCCTTCAATTACATTGTTATTAGTAAAGGAAATATTAGTTAAAATTTTTAACAAAATATTATTTAATTATAACATATACTGTAATAAATAGTTTGCGTTAGAAAATAGTTTTTCACTCTTGAATACGAATTTTTCAAAACTTTCAATAACTTTTGTTTTCAATGATTTGTGTGTAATTTATTTTCAATAGATTGATGGAACAAATGGCAAAAAGATATTTTACTCATAATATTTGTATTCATATGTTTCAAGAAATTTTATTTATTTATTGAAAATGTGAAATTTTGATATCAAGTAAATAATAAAATATTTTGTAATTGAATTTTTGTTAGATATTAAAAATAAAACGCTTTTTAAAAGTTAATTAAAAAGAGTTGTCGATTGAAATTCAAGAATAATTTCTCAGACAATCACTAGAGTGTGAAATAACTGTCAATACACTGTGTATATCGTTTCGGGTTTGACATTTCAATGCAAAATACACTTTATATCTAAAAATTACTATTCATTACCCAAAATAGCATTTAAATACAATATTTTTATTTTAAATACCGTACAAGTAATTTAATTTAAGAGTTAATCTGATAAACTAAAAATGTGTGGGAATTTGAAATTTAACTTATGATAAATGTTATAGGATATTCTGTATTCAATACAGTATTCCCTTTTATTGTTTTTGTCATTAAATGAATAAAGTATAATATTATAAATATTTAAAACTATAAAATTATTTAAAATTAAATACAAATTATTATTTACTATAATTCTTAATGACAAGGAACAGTATACTGTATTTATAATATAATAGTAGTGCTTAATTATAAATTTATAAATTGTGGACTCATTCAAAAATTTTAATGTCACCACTTTAACATATTTTCACCACTGTTAACTAATAAAATATAAAATTCAGTTATTATAAAATACGACCAAATTTTATCATTTTAAAGTTGAGGTGAACTTTCCTTACAGTTAGTCTGATCTGAAATTATGTAAATTATTTGAGAAGGAGTAGTAATTTTAACAATAAATTTGCATAAAATATATGACAGATAGACTTATAACAGTTAGGTTCTGGATACCATACACCAATTGATAAACAATATTAATATTATTTCCGGATTCAATTTGAAGTCTGTGATAACGAATATATAATGATAGGCTTTCGTATATAAATCAATAAAATTATGTCATATGGAGCTCAAGATCATGAGCGCTAAACATTTAATGAAATAATTTTCAAATACAAAGCCCTTGGGCTTCACATATAATAACAATATTAATGAATACATTATGTATATCTTAATATCATATTTATTTTTGTTTGTTAATAATAATAACCAATAAAGTATATAATTTAAATGCCTTTACACACAGACAAATCTTATTTATTTTTGAAATTAAAATATAATTAAATTAGTCATAAAAATTATTAAGGTATTATACCTATATAATTAAAAATAACATTACAATTACACAAAAACACATTAATCAATCAACAAAACTGATCTTTTTTGTTAATTTTGATCGATTATAATCTATAGAGTTGTAAGTTTTCATTTCAAAGGAAATTATAGAAAAAATATGTTTATATAATGTCTTTGTTATAAATAATATTTTAATAATTTATCAAAAGTGAGAAAAACGCGAGTATTTTGCATTCAATGGTAAAGCAAATAAAATATATAATTATAAATCAATTAATTTCAGGATATCATAACATACAGTATTATAGAACTTTGTTTACAACCAATGTAATTTATAACCTTTTGAATTTAAAACTGTTGAAATATGTAGCCATGTTATCTTAAATAATATTCAAATATCTTATTTGACATAATTCCTATACCACCAATTTGACATAATTTCTAATTTTGAAATATTAACTTATTTGTAGTATTGAGAAAATGATAATTTAATTTTAATAGTTTAAAAATAAGTGTCAAGTACATAAATAACTGTTCCCTCTCACTTGGACTCTCGTTGGACCTAATATTACCTCATTTTACTGAAAGTCCTATAAATCTTTAGGATTTTTTTCAAAATGACGATATTTTCAAATAAACTAAAATTCAGTTAAAATGTTATTTTTAATGCTTACTAAACTGTTTTATATGATAAAACAATTATCAATTAATAATAATTATCGAAATTTTTTATAAAATACAATAAATTGCATAAAAGATGAGTTATAGGCAATAAATCGTGAAATAACTGCGAAATATGTGCAATAATTAGCACAAAATGTGTTAAATCAATGAATGGTCTTTTATTTTCCTTTTATTTCACAAACGTTTAATTATTGTGTAAAGGCTTTGATATGAATTTAATATAATCACGACTTTTCAATGAAGTGGTGTTTCTCTTGTTTCCCTCAAATAATCGGGTTTTCTGAACACACTTCTCATTAGAAATGTTTTATATTTAATTAAATCGAAGGATTAATTAAATGTGAAAAATTAGGAAAAACTAACATGTAATTCAATAATTGTCTTAAGGATTTTTGGACTAAATTTTTATTTTAAACATATAATTATATGCTTTATTTGTATCATAAATAAACTTGAAATTAATTAAATAAGAAATTCATTTTATATACAAATGGTTTAGCGATTAAATATTTAAAAATGTGACTCTCGTACACAAAATTTCATTAAAAAGATATTAAAAAGAAATACGAAAAACTAAAATATTATTAATAACTGGAATACATATAAAACTAGAGAACATGAAAACAAAATGTATCGAAAAATACCGGTAAAGAAAAATATTTAAATTTACAAAAGAATACAATTTAAAACTAAATTTATCTAATTATTAGTCAACTGATTGTGAAGAGTCGTCCCATTGGACATCCATAACACCAAATCCCAGCCCAACACCAATAGACATGTGATTGTACTTTGAGTTGAGTCGGGAGTCTTCGGAACCCCTTTTCAGTGCTTTGGGCGACACTACAGTCAACGGCCCCTCAAACGTGTGCTCCGTTTTGCGGCGCTTGGCCTGCGAGCCATTGGACTGAAGCTGCTCTTTGGGTCTCTTCATCTCATAAGCACTGGAATCGCAGCACTCGTTGTTTGCCAGACATTGATAAAGCCATCCTATTGTCACTATTTTGCACGATTTGTTGGCACACATATTGAACACCTCTGACTGGTCACCATCTGGTCCAACGATCACATGAGTAATCGTGTCTTTAAACTCGTTTAAAACAAAGCAACCGCTCGACAGGAGTGCGGATTTGATGGCTTCAAACACTGGTCTCTTGAATCCAAACAGAAACGCTTCGCAGCCCTCGAGGATTGGCTCGTCGTTGCGATTCTTAATTAAGTCATCGATTCTTTGAATGATGTCTTCGTTGGGATTGTCTGTCGAGTGACAAATGGTTTCTGTGTTCGGGACGGAAGTGATGGACGTTCGGCTCATTATTTTAGTGTCGGATCGACTGTCGGTCGACTGATTCATCACATTTGAGTCCAATTTATTCAATTGGTTTGAATTGTTTGCGAGTTTTTGGCTCTTTTGATGAGACGTTTGTTGAGAATCCGAACGAATTATGTATTTCTCCTCAGACTGTGTGAAGCCTTTCCCGAGGGAGTCGTACAGCCACTGGACGTCCAGACAGGGAATGCCTTTCATTTGGGCGTATTTAAACTTATCTCCCGACGCCTCCTTTAGCAGTAGAATGCAATTGTTTGCATTCAGTTTGAGGGAAGGGCTGTAAACACCACCGTTTGAGTTGACGATCTCTTGTACTTCATTCCTCTCCTGTAAATCCACCTAAAAGTCAACGAATAGCATAAGAAATGGTTGTCAACAGATCCAACAAAATGGTAACAAACCTGCGAAACAGTAATCAACAGTTTGTTGAATATCTTGAGCTTATATTTGCCGACAATGTCCGGATCGGCGGCACTCATGAGGTCGTGCTGATGGATATTCCAACAGTCGTCCACCCAATGGCTGGACATGACGGCCGACCCGCACTGTTTGGCCACTCGATACTTCTTAGTGCGCACCGAATCGGTCACCAAATGGGTCACTCTTCGCGTGTAGTCCTTCGAGTAGTGGCCACACATGCGCTCGATTCTGGCGATCAGTTCCCTCTTTCGCTGGCCATCGAAGCCAGAGATGGAGACAAAGAGTTTGCGCATACATTGGCTGAACAGTGGGAACGGCTTTTCGGGAATGTTTTTGAACCGTTGGACGCATTCGTGGGAATAGCAGAAGAGGATACTGAGGGGACCCACGACTCGGGCCGACCTCGACCTCAAGAACTCATAGGCTCTGCCATCGAATGAGTCCAGAATGAAGAGACTTCTACGGAAGCCATGGGACCACTCGTTGCTGACCACCTCGTCCTCATTGATCCAATTGGTGTCAAACTTATGTGATTTCATTGCTGTAAACGCCATTTGCATTGTCTTCGGCTGGCGGCCAATGCTGTGACCCGACTGTGAGCTCGACTTAAATGTCTTCGTTTCGATGCAATAGATGCGGATTTTGGTGTCCATCACGTGTTCTGCGGTCGTGGTCTGTGGCGACTCGCAGGTGGTGGTCGTCACCTCATCACCCCTTCCCTCCACTCCATCGTCCACTTCATCGGCGGTCATCTCTCTCTTCACTTCCATCTCTTGATAATTGTCTTCAATATTATTATCCATTATTTATATTAATCTTTAATTCATTTGCAAATCAATTGAATGAATGACTCATTGAAGTGATTGTCACACGTATTGAGCACTTGTTGTCGTGTTTTGCGTAATCATTGCCATAGATATCGGCTTTAATTCATTGATTCGTCGGACACTCCAATGAACGCACACTGAGTTCAACACAAATCGCACTGAAGTTTATTGTTTTCGTTTCCAAATTCAAACGAAACAACTGTTTCAAACGGAAACTATACGTCGTGTCACTTTTGGCACCATATGTCACAATGGGATTACGCGCGATACAATGTAATCGCCTTGTATGTAATAGTCCTAAACCTCTATTTAATTAGTGATTGATTCGTGACGTTGTTTAGTTACGAGAAAACTACTGTAAAGTGAACACAAGTTTAGTCGATATAGTGTTACAGTGAATGACACTGTGTGTTGACTCCAATTACATGGACTGTAGAAATATGACATTAAATTTCATCACTAATAAAGTTTTGAGATCTCATTTAGTGATTGAAATGTTGTTTCGCATGCTTTGACTCATTCACGCAAATCAATTCCCATTTGATGACACGTTTTTAATCATCATTTTAATCATACTTTTAATCAAATCTATATTTTATTTATACTTTTAATTGATTGTCAATACAATGGGTAAACCGAAGGGGAGGAATGGGTTCTTCCAGTTCTTAATCCACACACAGAATCAGCTCAAGAGAGAGGGCAAGAACTTAGGCCTCAATGCACCCGAACTCCAGGGCATCGCCGGCTCCCAATGGAGTGGTATGTCATCATTGGATCAGTTGTTTATATAATGCAATTGTCTTCTCGTGTCCGACAGCGATGTCAAAGCAAGAGAGGGAACCGTTTGAACAGAAGGCGAAGAGGAGTCAGAGTCAGACCATTGCAGTGACGCCCAGACCTCATAACCAAAGGGCCGAC
>CAJPVJ010000657.1:0-21783 GCA_905397405.1 Oppiella nova
GCTGTATATTATGAACCAATTTGAAAGTACAAATGAATATAAATCTATGTTAAACCCATTGGATTTTATGAACTTATATTTTATAAAAATTGAAATATCTTGTAAATCACAGAAATAACTTATGGCTGAAAACTAACACTAAAATAACTCACAAAAACTAATTTTTTTTATATACTAATGATTTTTCATAAAATTAATTACAACTTTTAATTTATGAATAAAGGAGTATGTCAGTAAATGCCCTAAGTATTTCAAATTACTAAATAGAAAATTGTTTTTCCATTGATAGCTTAATATTTAATAGTTATTATAAATTCATTAAAAATACACAGGATTACAGTGGGGCTAATGCATATTTTGGAAAACCAAATTCCTTTGTATAATGAAATGTAATTGAATGGCTAATTTTTTGTAAAATATACTTTTACTATTTATTGAATGTACATTTATAATATCATATGATTAAGTAGTGTTATATTTACAAAATAGCCAAAATTTAAAATATAAAACTAAAATTAGAAAAATTAAAATAATAAATTATTTATAAATTATATAAAGTAATTTATAATTTTACTTAAATATATACTCTTTCATAAGAGTCACTTTTCAAATTTAATAAAACCCTTAATATGAAAGCCCTAGTTTATTTTGATCAGACATTTAAAAATTCTTGATTATTTATAAATATATTTGACTTTAACTCCTTCTAGCGGTTGAAAAATATTTTGATTTTAAAGTTATTATTGATAAAATCATTTATCTAGGTCAAAAAAAAATAATAAACTTATGAAATACTTATTTAAATATCGAAGTGTTTAATTTGACCAGGCAAAATAATATTGGCTTATTTTCATACTTCTTTTTTCAATATTCGGTTTTATGAACCGCTCGATATTATGAACTTTTTTGAAAAACATCGTGGTTCATAAGATCAAGCGCCGAGTATAAACTCATTATGTAGAATTACGATTAATTTAGTTTCGTATAAGTTTAATTAAATAATTAGGTTTGAATGTTTGGTCAATTCATAATAATGTGTCCCATAATACAACTCTATATAGTAATGTGAATTAACTTTCATTCACTCCAATAGCCACAGCGAATAGAAAGAGTCGATTTCGGCCTAAAAGTGCTAAAAGTTTCAGAGATATCTTCAATGGTTTGTATAGTATTTGTTTTACCAATTTTTAAGTTTAACGACATGAGAATATGTACTAGTTTGTATACTTTCATTGCTATTAAATTGAAACAAAATTAAATTTAGATCCAATTTATATGTTAAAAATATATGACAAATGTTTAACTAATGAAATGAATATAATGTTTGCATAAAAGAGGAGAATATTCCCAATGAAGAGGCGATCGCCCGGTTGAAGGAGAAGACGTCCTTTCATAAGGTGCGGTCTTTGGATAAGTTTATTTGTCGCAACTATTTCATTGATTTCAATACAATGCAACTCCATTACGAGCCCTCCATCAAGAGCTTCATGTGCAGAGATGTACCCTATAGTGAGTCAAATCAGTTTTAAATGTCATGTTTCTAAACTAAAAGGTTTTGTATTTCAGTTGATTTGTGCGATTTGTCAGAAGTAAGGAAGGGTTGGGAATCGGATCGCTTTAATGTAATCGACGCCAAATTTCGACGCAAACTTCACGCCTCGATTGGACCCAAGAATTTGCCGCAACTCGAAGAGGAGAACTGCTTCTCTCTTGTGTTCGACAACGGCATGAAAACCGAGGACTTAGTGGCACCTAATCCTGAGATAAGGGATACTTGGGTTAAAGGACTTAGTTTCTTAATCGCTAGTTATAAGGATCAACTGGTCAATGATGAGCAAACAGTGTATGATTTGTTATAAAAATTTTTAACTTAAATTTCAAAGACATGTCAATTTGTATATCATTTTGACAGTTGGCTTAATAAGCAGTTCCGAGAGGCCGACAAGAATAATAACAAGAGCTTAAGTTTTGATGAAGTGATTACTCTTTTGAATCACATGAATATCTTAATGAATGAAAAGCACGCAAAAGCACTGTTTAATGTGAGTTTGTTTGTTATCAATTGATTTAAATAGAAATTAATTGAAATGATTGATTGCAATGAATGTGTTGACAGATGGCTCACATCCATAAACATAAAATGAATTTAAGAGAACTGAAAGAGGATACCTTAGATCGGGAGGAGTTCCTTGTATTCTATCAGTTGCTTAACCAAAGACTAGAATTGGAGAAATTATTTCGAAAGTTTGTATGCAATTGATTTAACTTGTAATAAAGTACTTAATTATTTTTTATTAAAGGTATTCAGTGAACAGCACTTGTATTATGGGTCCCGAAGAGCTCAGAGACTTTTTAGTAGATGAACAGAAAGTATGAAAATATGAATTGAAATGATTGAGATTAAAATGGAAATTATATTTTGTTTCTCAAAATAGATGAAGAAAACAACTTTAGCTGATTGTGAAGCATATATACAGAGATATGAACCAAAAGAAAATGATAACCCAGGCTATTTATCGATCAAAGGATTCTGCAAATTATTCAAATCAATAGATTTTGACATTTTTAATAGAAGTCATCGCGTTGTATGTGAAGACATGTCTCAACCACTTTCCGATTACTACATCGCTTCCTCTCATAATACGTATAATTAATAAAACGCTTGATTTAAACGACAAAAATAATGAATAACTGTTATATGATGTAAATATAGTTACTTAATGATGGGTCAGTTGACGGGAAGCAGTAGTATAGAAGCGTATCGGTTGGCTCTGATCAGAGGGTGTCGTTGTCTTGAACTCGATGTCTGGGACGGCGACGATGGAGAGCCCATTATATATCACGGATACACTTTGACTACGAAAATCACATTGCGAGATGTCCTCAAGACTATACATAAATATGCATTTAAAACGAGTCAATACCCGATTATCCTTTCGATGGAAAATCACTTGTCTATTGAACAGCAAATAAAAATGGCTGAACTCATGAGGGACATCTTACAAGGTTACCAATTCATTGATATTACCGTAAAAATGGCTTCATATAAACTGATAATCTTTTTAAAATACAGATTATTTATATGTAACTCCAGTCGACAAGAATAAGAGTCACTTGCCTTCACCCGAGGCTTTAGTGCGAAAAATTCTCATTAAAGGCAAAAAACTACCACAACTTAAACCAAAGAAATTAATTAAATTAAAGAAAGCGTTAGATTTGAATCCAATCAAAGAATCGGAATCTGAAGAATCAGATGCGAGAGATGATGAGGAGGAAGACGAAGGCGATGAGTCAGACGACGAGATGAGTGACAATGAGATTACAGTTGAAGCCAATGATGCAAATATAGAGACAAATGCAGAAAATACATCACAGAGTAAGACAGAGAATAAGACACAGAATACTAATAATACAGAGAATAAAGAGAAGTCTAAAGACCATAGTATGCAGAGAACCAATACATTCCCGTTAACTATACCAAAGAATTTTAACAAAAATGTGAGAACAGATGCATCTAATAGTGATAATCACAACAAACTCGGACACACGGTATCAGTTCCACCAAAACCAACTGCTGATGAAATTAATGCATCAAAAAAAGTATTTTTTAATTGAATTGTTTGATTTGAAAAATATAATTTCATATAAATATTGAATCGATTTCTTGGTTTCAGTACAAATTAGCGAAAGAATTCTCAGATTTAGTCAATTACTGTGCGGCCAAGAAGTTTGTATCATTTGATGACTGTTTGAATAAGAAAAAATGTACGGTACACCACATTTGTGACAAACAAAAATAGCTTGTTCAATAATTTGTATGATTTATAAATTAGGGAAATATTACGAAATGGTGTCTTTGGAGGAAACAAAATCTGAAAGTCTCTCCAAAAACAAAAGTAATTGAAAAAAATCTTATTTTGAAATAATTTATTCTAAAATTTGAACTCAAATTCAGCCAAAAATGATGACTCGGACGAAGACACGGCTGAGACAGGGGGTGAGGCGGCGTCGACGGTCAAGAGTAAGTTTCCGTACGTCAACTTCACGAGAAAACATTTGGTTCGCGTGTATCCGAAGGGCACCCGAACTGATTCAAGTAACTACAACCCCATAACGCACTGGAATGTAGGCGCGCAGCTGGTGGCACTCAACTACCAAACCTGCGATAAACCCATGCTTTTCAACGAAGCCCTGTTCGCGATGAACGGCAAATGCGGTTATATTTTGAAGTCAGAGTATCTTAGAAAAGGCAAAGAATACGGAGTGAGTGGTAAGACTTCGGTCGTTAACTCTCCGACAGGAAAAGTGAAGAAAGTTTGGATTACAATCATTAGCGGACAGTGTATTCCCAAACCCGGCAATTCATTCGAGGGAGAGATCATTGATCCGTACGTTAAGCTTAAAGTTTATGGACATTCGGCCGATTCTTTTGAGTTCAAGACAGACTCCGTCAAGAATAACGGTTTTATTTAAACATTTTCAATAAGACATTGCTTAGTTTGAATGTTTGACACCATTTTAGGTTTCAATCCCATTTGGGAGCAATCGTGTGAATTTATTATTCGTTTGCCGGAAATGGCTTTCATTTCTTTTGCGGTTAAGGATCAGTCAAATACTGGAAAGAATGCAGTCCTCGGACAGTATATGCTCGCATTCAGAGCTATTATGAAAGGTATGGTTTCAAACAATTACATCACAAAGTAAATTATTATATGGTATTTAGGCTACCGTACCATCAATTTAGTGGACAGTGAGAATCGGCCCATAAGTCCGGCCTCTCTTCTGGTTCACGTCAGGTTCGAAGACGTGGCCGACTATTGGAGTCCAGAGTAGACATAGCTTTCCATTGAGTACAGTATTAGCACTTCTTTAGACACAATTGCCATATATTAAGCCAAACAACACATTTAATTCGTATAATTTGTGTTTATTTTAATGAAATTATTTATAACAAAAACATTAAAACATTTCTAAAAATTATAAATTATTTTTTAGTGAAGAACGAACTGATGGTTAATTGTTTCCCTTTTGACGCAGAATTTGTTTTTGATGTCTTAGTTTCGGGTGTTTTTCGCGGTTTGCTTTCACTCTTAGTCTCGGATTTTGGTTCGCTTTTAGTTTTACTCTTTTGTCCGTTTGTTTGTTCGGATTTTGTCGGACTTTTCGCTGCCTTTTTGGGGGTACTTTTCGACTCACTTTTAGTTTCAGGTTTAGACGACTTTCGCGGCGATCTTCTCACCTCTGACTCCTTTGGGGGACTTTTGGCCACTATTTTCTTAGTTTTATCACCACTTTTGGCCGCCTTTTGTGGACTCTTTTTAGGCGATTCTCTACGAGGTTTGGTTGTGCCGTTCGTGCCGTTTGTCTGTTCACTCTTTTTCTCATTTTTAATCTCCTTTTTTGATGCCTTTTTAGGTGAAATGATTGGCTCGCATTCGGAATCACTTTCGAGTCTAACTTTTATTTGTTTTTTCGGTTTCTTTTCCTTTTCTGATTCAGATTTCTTTGATTTATTCGTTTTTGCTTTAGTTTTCGACTCTTTTTCAACACTCTTTTTAGTCGCTTTAGTCTTCTTAGCCTTAATCATAGCGTCGATTGCTATGTCATCCACTTCTTCATTGTCTTCAATATCAGATCCATTATCGCCGTCTTCGCCCTCAACATCATTCAAATCGACAGCACTTTTGCCTTTCTTTCCCTTCGTAATGGTTCCCAAAGAGTACGGCAAACAAAAGCCCTCTTTATTGTAGGCCCGGGTGAGCGCAGCCTTCACTTTACTGTCCACTCGACTCATGGGATCCTTTTGGTGGTTCCAAAGGGTCAACTCGATTATGGACTCGAGGTCTTCGCGTCGCAAACAATAATTCTCGAGCGTCTCAATAGTGTTGGGTATACCTCCCTGTCCATTGGCCACCAACGGCTCGATTATAGCGTCTCTCAATGGCTCCAAATAATCCAGATTTAAGGCAGTCTTACTTCCACTGACTTTCAAATTCATATGCATTTTGAGTTCTTGTAGTAAACGATTCTTTTTGTTAGTCGTCGACATTTTCCCCATAAACGACGGGAACTGTATCTGTCCGCCGAAGTGGCCGTTCATGTAAGCGCCGGGCATAACACTGGCGAACGCCGCCTGAAGTGGAAGTAGACTCCAGTTATTGGTTCCGCGAATCTGTTTCTCAATCAAATCGCCGAAAGCCATCGCTTCGATCGCTTTTGTCGCACATTTCAGGCGTTGGGTTTCGTTTCTATCGGTAATCAACACATGTTTAGCAATAAAAACCAATTAAACGGCAAAACATGGCAATGGGTTTAAGACAAATGTCAGACAATATGTCAATACCTGGCTTTCGAGGGGTTGACGAGCGGGTAGTTTTCAAAGTTAAATAACGGCATAATAGAGTAGTCGCAGAAAAACAGATCTGATTTGTCGCCAAAACTCATCTTCTGGTACTCTTCGCCACTGGAGTAGACTTTGCGGACGGCATCGAAAGTGCTCTACAAATGCAATCAAACCGTGAATAAGATCAACAAATTCAAGACAATTCATCTCAAGTCACATACCAGTCGGACGTCTTTAATGGACTGATCGGACAACAGGTTATTAATCTTTTTAGCGCCGGTACCCAACAGCGAGAGGTTATGCAGTATTTGTCGGATGTCTTGGTTGGCGCTCACAATGAGTTCATGCAAAACGTTGGGTGAGATCTGAATGCCTTCCTTGAAGGCGATGGACATCATCGGCCCCTTTATCTGCTCGACTCGCGGCCGAGAGAACCGCAGATCAAAGCAATAGTTGACAAGAGATCGCATCTTCGGGTGCGACCTGTCATTGCAGATGCAAATTATGGGCACTTTTGACCCCTTTATCAATTGGATCAGCTCTGCCACACCTCCGCGGTCCTCATTGCCGGCCATACCGTCCACTTCATCCATAATGACCACGTGTTTGGCGGTGACGGACGTCTTGGCGGACGCCGTGTTGAAGAAGTCGGTGAGTGTCGTGTTTTGGAGCAACTCTTTGACGACCACTTCCAACGTCTTCTTACTCCTCGAGTCGGAAGCGTTCAGTTCTACCCAATCGTAGGCCAACTCTTTGCACACTAGATGTGCGGACGTAGTCTTCCCGACGCCGGGCGGACCACTGAGAAGAGCCGCGCGAAAGCCCTGTCCGTCTTCGGTCGCAAATTTGCCAAAACCGGGCTTTTTGTCCAAATTCTTGTGCCAATTGGACAGCCATTTGAGTAGTTTATTGACACAACTCCTGTCGCCCTGTTGTCCGATCACCTGTTTGGTCGACTCCGGCGTGTATTTATCGACCCATAGGTCCGACACCTTCTGGGGTAACGACTTCTGGGGTCCGTTCGCCTCCACGCGACTCCTCTTCCCGCTCTTGTCGTCCGTTTCGGCGATCTTTCGCTTCCGCTGAATGTCTGATGAATTCATGGCAAACACCAAATGACACCAAAAATATAAAAACCGATTAATAAACAAACAATTGGTTAACAATTCACAGAATATATAATCAAACGATTCATTCAAACGAATAGCGAATGAATGGAAACAAAGTTTTTGTCAACAAATGACTGAAACAATTGAATGCGATTTCAATGCATTTGTCGCACAATTGACGGCAATTCACAATACGTTTCACACAAACGTTACATATTTTTTGGCGCTTTTGTACAACACTTACCCCTTTTGTACGCTATTGGAGGCGATCCGTAAATTGTGTTACTTTTGAGCACCACTTTTGAGTCCACTATAATCGTCGAGAAATAGATTTCACTCAAAACAGGCATTACTTAGCATTTGGTGTGAAAACTGTACACTTTTTAAAGCGTATCGTTGTTTGTGTGTTGCGTTCCTCACAATAGATAACGGATTCAAATATAACGTACGATCGCTGTGGCAGTGAAGCAGTGAACGCATTGCAGGTTCGCTGCGAGCGCTATAGTGTTAAACACATTCGTGGGGAGCAATGGATGAGTGAAGTGTCGTAACGTCATATACGGGCGAATAGTGGCGAACATCTGTCCCCAAAGAATATGACATTAGATTACATAATATATGAATAGATGTGATGATTGTTTGCATTGCATTTGACAGTCGATTGATTGCATGACAACAACACATATACTGTAAACACATTTCAGACATCTTTAAGACACTATCAGTGCATCACTTCTGCCAACCATTTGCTGACCGTTCGGACACATCCCTCCCTATCAGACAATAGCCTATTGTGACACGTCTTATATGCCCACAGATTCATCCATTTGCTGATCACTTCATTGGACACAAACAGAGGTCGACAACAAAATGAATCACAATTGGGATCAAAAGAAAGGTTTGTTCAAACTCTTTGTCTATTGTCTTGTTTCGTGGCTTTGTTTCCATTCCTCACGACATTTGCATTGCTTTCCATGTTTTCCACAATCGATTCATATATTCAATGAAAACATGCATTCATTGTGTGACTCAATGGTAGGAAACGCTCCTCAAGTGTATCCACCCCTCTATGGAGGGCCCCCATCGGCGCCACAACACATACCGCAGCAGTCGATGCAGCAGTCCTTCCAGGGGTTGCCACAGCCGTACCAATCCATGGGCGGCCCTATGGGACAGCCATTAGGCGCTGGTATGGCTCAGGGATTGGGTCCACCGCCCCCTTACACGCCATACTCGGAACAGTCGCAGCAACAGATGAAATATATGTCGCAAATGACATACAATCCCAACCAATACATGCCGACCTCGAGCGCCGGTGTGGGCGCTCCACTCGTGCCACAGCCCCACACATCCATTGCCGGAGCGCACAGTTATCCCTACCCTTCGAATCCATATCAAAACCCTGGTCTCTATAACCCATACAACCCGTACCAGAATTTGCCGCCAAATAGTACTGTAGTTATGCCGCAGGGCTTCGATGCCGGCGCTCGCTTTGATGGCCTCGCGCGGCCTGGCATTCCGGTCAGTCATACCCCTCTGTGCTTATATCAATGAAACCTGATCTATGTCTATGTTTGACAGCAGCCGCCCCCACCGGGAGTGGCGCCCAATGCGGCCCAATTGGCGGCAATGCAGGGCCACAATGTGGTGATCGGCCAGAAGAAGGGCTCCTTCCTCGAGGGCGGCAGTAGTGGCGGCTATACCTTCTGGTAGACCACATACTCACGTATTCAGTATTCAATTCAATAGCTTCTCATTCGTAAAACTGTTTCAATATTTATGCAAAACATTATCTTTACGAATAATCAATTTTATGCCGTTTTTTCACTCAAGTTTTAACTTAAAAATCTAATTATTATTAATAATCATTATTGAAGTCCTTTTTTCGAGTCCTAATTTTGTGTTCAATCCAGCGATTGATTATTATTTATTTAATATAACGGTAATAATACAAATGAATTGTAATTTTGATGTAACAATCAAAACTCCATTTGCATTATCAATAAAATTGATATAAAGTCTGATTTTGTCTAATATTTAATGAATAGTTACACAATAATGCGGTGGTAATCAATAATTTTATTGAATCTCAATTAAGATTTTAATGATTTTCTAAGAGTTTAAAACTTATAAATTATGTAAAATTGTTTACAAATTAGTGTTAAACCTCTCGTCAACTAAACTTTATTTGCGACCAAAATCTATATAACATTTAAATACAACAGTATTCGTCGAGTAGTAGTAATACAGCAGAAATGCAATCAACAAAACTTAACATATTTGGCAATCAATTGATTTCTCGTTCATTTGCATTCAAATCATTGCATAAAAGTTTGATTGTGTTTTAAAATTTAAAAGCTATCATAAAATTAAGTCACTTATATTAATAATTCGCAAATTTACAATAAAATTAAGTAAAAATAAATATTTTCTAACAAATGGTTTGGCGTCTTATAAATTGCATTCAAAGTGGAGTACAAAATGTAATCAGTTTTTGGCCATAAATGGGAAATCATATGAACAATAGATATGAAAAGACATGAAATGGTAATGGATTTAGACATAAAAATTATGTTCACAATTATGACGTGTCGTAAAATGATAAAAATAAATAAATAAAATTTCATTTACAATATAATTGATGAGTACATTATTTACAAAATTAAAGATCAATAATATATCTCTAAAACTGTTTACAATTCGTCGATAAGAGCTTATAATCCGAGTGAACAGTACATCGAAAAAGTCTAATCTCAACACAATAAGCAATAAATTGATTGAAAAAATCAATTCTCAAAAATAGTTTAAGTAAAAAGTTATTAAAAATGCGTTTTTGACTCATAAAATGCTCACTCCTTGAGTAAAATACAATACAAACTAATATAAACTTTATATTAGAAATTGAAAAATGCTAAATTCAAAAACATAATACACTGTAGAATAACAATTCCTGAATCAATGGGTGTCAACGGTGTGCACCTGTACCTGAGCCAACACGTTATTAGGCACTTCTAGTATAGTTGTGGGCATAGGTTTCGAGTTCTTGAGTATCGTCTGTCCGACCAGTGATGGCGAGGAAGTACGCGAAGAGTTGGTTGCATCGGATTGTGAGCTCGTGTTCAAGAGGCGAGTCTTGTCTCTGCCGACAAGTAATGGCTCCGTATATGTGGGTCCGGCCAGTTCAGAGTCCTCGTGCTGTGTCATTGTCGAGTAGCCGTGGTCAGAGTCGCCGCCCGGGCGCCGGTAGGCCTGGTTTATGCGATAGGGGGACACGTGGGCCGCGTTCTCAAAGCTGGCCAACACGACCGCATTGGTCGGAGCGATGGCCGGCGTTATCTCCTCCTGTGGTTCGTTGTCGTCGTACTCATTGTCGAAGTGCGAGTGATTCACACCATTCTCGGCAATCGACGTGATATAGTGCGGGCCGTGACGTGTAGAGTGGTATCGATAGCAGTACACCGATAGCGCTAACACCACAAAGCAAATCATAATACCGCCGGCCACTGGACCCACCGGTGCGCTTCCCATCGGCATATAGTCGTCGTGGGCTGACATCATGTCCGACATTTCATCGGCGTATGGAGTTTTGGCGCCCAAAATGCCACCAAAGCATCGACTTTGATAATTGCAATACGGGTTCTTAAGCGGCGTTTCCCCGTTGCGGTCCAATTGACACCATTCGCACCCCAATAGACCCAAACAGTCGCTGAAATTGAGACCATTTATGAATAATGGGAAACAAACGCAAAGTTGTTGTCAATTACTTTTCGCTCTTCTTATCGAAGCAACTCATCTCAAAACAACTTTTTATTGAATCCAATGTATGTCTCATTACTGGCGCGGGTCTTATAGGCTCTGGAACTGGAGGGCAACTGGGATTGTGGTCCTCCTCATCAAACAGCTGTCCGGTGCAGAGATTCATTTCGAGAGGACATTCACAGGGACACTCACAGTCTGTTTGCTCCATTCGGTGACAGTTTAGACACAAACGATCCGTCTATACAAGCAATTAGCAAATTATTCATCCATTCAAACATAAGACAAGGCATTGAGTGACAGACCATAGAACAGGGACAGAAAGCCGTCATTGAATCGCACGTATGGTTTACAACACCAATGAAGACATTGGTCTCAGAGACGGATGTGATGTAGTATTTCCCGCAGTCATGGATCGGATTCGTGAGAACACCCGTAAGGCTCGTATTGAACTAAACAATGAAAACAATACATTAAATAAAATACACTTCAAATCAACAGAGCGTCCATTCATTACATTATAGAAGCGTTGAATCGTTCGGTCGACAAAACTATTGCAGACATTCTTCTGGACGAAGGCGTTGTGATGCAGTAAATCGTTGGCCACTAATGGCTCCTTATGTGTGATATGTTGCTGCTCTATAGGCGCCAACTGTATGGGCTCAACGAGTGATGGATGTGCGATGAGGTAACCCCTATCGTCCATAATAAAGCATGCGATTTGGTCAGCCCTACAAAGCGAGCCCATGTGTGTCTGCAGGAACTTATGGAAGTAACCTAAAGTGAAATCCATGGCAATAACGGCCACTATATTGGATGAGCGCTCGTTTGGCTGGGCATTGGGTGCGTGAATAGTGTGGCTGAGGGTAACTATATAGCCGGCGCCGCCTACATCCAGGTACGGAGCCGTAAACACAACCTTTCCTGTGTTCTTAACAGCCTTCAAATACCATTCCCTTCGGGTTGGATCAAAGGACTTATCGATGAGAGCACCGGGATATAGAAGGAAGACTCCATTGGGTGTCGTGATATACTTCCTGACGATAAACTTAGTCATTTCACTCGAGTCCAGTTTGGACTTCCAGAACGGGATCACACGAGTGACGGCGTGAACCTCACCCCTCACTGTGCTCTTCAATCCTGGGTTAGCGATGAGTTTAGTGTTGTCGTTGAGATAAGCCATATATCTCTGCACAATATGAGTGGTCTCCTCCTGCATGTCGTTCGCAAACGGAGATAAAAATGCTTTGGAAGACAGGAAAAGAGTAGCCGTTTCTGTGAACATCAATTATAAACCATTAGAAACTCAATTACAACTCAATTCTAATTAACAAACCAATTGTCGCCAATTGTTTCAAATGCCGACAGAGTCGCGGAGGACTTCCGTTCAAATCCAAGCGATGATATGCAAAGTGTGCGTCTTTGGCCAGAGGGGAGGTTATGGTATGTTTGCGATCAAACGTGTTATACGAAGCAATCACTACAATGTATGGCGAGGCGTGCACTCGACGCCAATAGTAAGTTAATTGGGTTTTGTTCTGGTGGTCCACTTCTATGGTCTCCATTCCCTTAGTGGTCGTCAGTATTAAGTTCTTAATCGATTGGAAGCCCGGCTTTTGTTCGATATGTGAGATGTCTGTATGGATGAGCTGTTCGTGGGTTTGTTGCGATGGAGGACTGAACGACGGGTGATGTATAGCTATGCCTTCATTTTTCTCAATCAGGAAAGCGTACGAGTCGTGGGACACGTCGTAATGTATTATGTCTTCGGACAGGTCGGACAGCGATATGTCCAGACCCACCACTCCTATCAATTGTCCCCTATGTATGACTGACTTACTCACAGAAATGTGTACATCTGTTTGACATAAAACTCAATTTTAGTTCATATAAAAAACCAGTTATTAATCCAATAATGAATTAATGTGGGAATTGTTTGTTTCTATCAGACGATCGTTTCATTTCATTTAATATCATTTTACGGTTCATTATCTCATCACAAGAAACGCGTTTTATCGCAAAAAGTGTTTAATTAAAAACTAATTAAAAGCATACCTTTGCTGATGATATCCCAATAGGGAAGTGATATATAAATAGATGAATGTGTGGGTCGTGTGAGCACTGAATAAATGCCACTTAACGTGAAACTCAAGTTCTCGGTCGAGTTAACGGCGACCATAATTCCCGGCTTTAGATCAACAGTCAATAATGAGTACGAGGACTAAAAATAGCAAATTCGTTAGGGCTTACCGTTATTCTCGTGGGATCGGGAGATAAGACATTAAACTTCGGAAAATTCATTTCTGCGATCTCTCGAAGAAAATCCATTTCATACATAACGGGTTTGGTGTCGTCTATCAGTGCATAAGAATTTATGGCAAACGAGTAGTTATTCTCATAGCTATTGTTTATCTCTTTAGCTATCAGTTCCATCACAACTCGGGCGTCAGTCAGAGCCGACAATAGGCCGCGACTTATGTACACAATCAGCGCTTCCGAAGGACTTTGGTTTAGTTCTGCAAATTAATCGTACATTTTGTATGACAACACTTCACTCAATCAAATCAAACATTCATACCATTGCCATTGTCTTGGAAGGTGTTGGCAATCATTTCGAAAGCCTTCTTCAGACCTCCCACATGGTTAGTATTCTCATTGGTTCGCTGCAGACCATCGATAAACCTTTGGAAGTGATATTTGGTCTCATAGTTGGCATTTGCCATACGCTTCGTAAGACATGAATCACTGTTCGGGTAATTGGTATCACTGGAGAGCGATATTAATCCGATTTTATCGTTATGTGAGAGTGAGTTCAGTATGTATTTGGCTAAGGCTTTGGCTATTGATAGCTGATGGGCAGTGATGGCAGACCCCCTGTCTATGATCAGCATTATATGCTTGGGTTGAGGCAGAACTGTCGCCAAATAGATATCCCGGTGTCTCTGAAGTGATTCATCGTTTGGGACATCATATTGCATACGAGTGGCTATTCAAGCAATTCACACACAATTAGACAAAAAATCAATTTATATTTCAAACTAAAAACACATTTAATTACAATAAATCACAATCTAATAGTTGACTCAAAAAGTGCGTTAAATGCCTACAAATGAGCAAATTATGGGAAACACTTACGAATGGCATTGATATCGTTGATGTCTTGATTGAAATGGCAACTGTTAGGCAGCGGCATATAAGCCGGGTATTCGGTGTGAACGCCCCAAACGGACATGAAGTACTGCCACTTAATGTTGGGCCAGTTGTCGAGATTGGATCGCAACTGTTCCGTCAAATTGATTCCCGGGGCGAAATTAGAGCCGTCAGACAACACGTTGGGCGCCGTATCACAAGACGTGGCTCTCGTCACCTGTGTGTTGAAGTGCGGATCAAATTGCATGACTGCATACAACCGCTGATCACAACACGTCCGCAATGTCTTCATTTCATCGCTATTCAGATACACCTGAAAGAGCTCTTTCACGCGCTCTGATGTCTCCTCCAATACGGCCGACAAGTCCTCCAACTTCTTCGTCATCTGAATGGACACAACAGACAATTAGCAACGCATTCAAGTGACTATCAACTGATGGCAAATACCTTTTGTGTGATGTCGAGCACGATATCATCGAAATGGATGTCGTGAGTGACTGTATTGAGCGTATCGTAGATGTGCTGGACGTGAGTGACGCCCAACTCCTCTTTGACCATCGATTGCAGCCATAGCTTCATGTGTTGGGACACGAACTCAATGCGTCGGTAGGGGTCGGGCGGCTGTCCATCATGAGCGTATCGTAGATGTGCTGGACGTGAGTGACGCCCAACTCCTCTTTGACCATCGATTGCAGCCATAGCTTCATGTGTTGGGACACGAACTCAATGCGTCGGTAGGGGTCGGGCGGCTGTCCATCCGTCGACTGGTCGTACTCATGAGCACCGATGGCCGACACAACTGTCCCCACAATCACTAAAACGCTTACAAAAACACAACCCATCGGTCGCTCGTCTCTGGACATCGTCTGTCTAATGGCTCATATGGTGGCCACGGATGGCATCGTCGGTCACACGTGTGTCGCATACGTCTTCATGTCATGCGGTCTATGGTTTGGCACCGAAAGCAACGCTCGTTTCGATGGCTTTTAATTGCAATCCAGTGTTCACTCAGTTTTCCATTCAATTCAAGGCATTCATACAAAGAGTCATTAACTCAACACTGCATACAATAAATGGTGGCAAACATTCACGAGTATTGTACACATGCACCGAACTATAGTGTACAACACTAAATCACATTTACTCCTTGTTTAGATCATAATTGGTACCATTTCTATTAATTAGCACATTTATCTGTGTTAATAGCACTTTATTCATTGGATTATCTTGGTGAAATCTTGCAAATGGTGCGAAAATAGATTATTTGTAGTGGTAAATGGTGTGAATTGTATGTATGTTTATAATGCTGAGCAGAGCTTTCTATTGGCTGTATATGTGGTTATAAAACGTGAGAAATAGCACTGAAACACTGCATACACTGATAGCCTCTCAATAATACAAAGTGTACGGCATTTACAATATGTGCGAAAAACTCATCCAAACATTTGATAACTGGTTTTGACAACTCCTCGCACATACAGCCATACAGTTTAGGCCCCAATCACTACAATCCCTTCAATCATTTGTATGTTTTATCGCTAACACAATGGTAATTAAAATTTATGACTTACACAGAATATCAATCTATAAATACAGACATTAATAAGACACCGATATGCGATTTGAACTAGATAAAATAAGTTTTACTATGAATGGCGTTGACTTGTACTCGCTTATAGTTTTACATTTTTATACCTTTCTTAACGAAAATATATATTTCTTTTCACTTCACTTCATCCCCTCATATGTGAAACTTATAATCATTTTTTGTTATTCATTATAATAAATCTTTTCGGTATTCATAGCCCCTATCTCTATACTACCTATACCTGTATATCAGCAATAGGTGTGCAATACATTAGCACTACACTCACAAACCACTGCTAACTTTCCTTTTCGGTTAACATTATTATAATAATTACAAACATTTTGTCAAAAGTTTGGTTTTCTTTTCAAAAATTTTATTAGTAATGCAGTATATATGAGAATATGAATAAAATTAAGAAATAAAAGCACTATTTTGAAACAAAAAAATTAGCTAGCTTAAAATAACTACAGTATATTTGCAATAGAAAGACAAATAGTAAGAATTAGTGTATAAAATAGGAATCGATTGGAAAAATGAGTATTTATTTTATACTGTATTTGTCTTTCAGGTGAAAAAAAGTCATTGAAATCCTGTTTTAATTTGCGAGACAATAAGGGAATAGGTTTTACTCCAGGCGTTCAATAGTTGTCCGTCCAATACGTGAGCGCCTAATGTGGCCCTCAAGAGGTCGATGAAGACGACTCCCAACTCATTAAACATTTGTATATTAAGTTTGCGCCGGAAATGGTTGTGTCCGGTCTTGACCAGCATCTCAATGAGCACTTCCGTGTCGTCTAAGTTGTCGATGAGTGCAGTGATGGCATACATAACGCCTGTCGTGTGCGCTAATAATCGTTTACTTGAACTCAATTCGCTTAATGGGATGTTTGCCAATGACTTAAAGTATTGCTGATATGATGGGTATTTGGCGAAGAAGCTAATCCAGGCAAAGAATATATTATTATATTTAATGTGTTAGACATTTAGACAGCAACTTGAAACTTAATTCACTGATGCTTATTGTTTGCCTTAAGTCTGCATTTTAATAGTCTTTTCTATTTCTATTTAGCCTTCACTTTGAAAATTTGCGAAAACTTATTAAAAATAAGTTTTCCGACACTTGACTACCGGTGCCTTTTGGTTGAAGACATTTTACGACTTTTGAGAAAGGGTTGAGAAAGTGTTAAATACTTCTAAAAATATTTTATTTATAATTATGAACATGATTATGATAAATACAAAGGGTATTACAAGTTTAGTTAAAGTATTATTTTTTGAGCAAACAATTTCGAAAGTGTTTAGATTTAGTGCTCAAACACTTAACGTCTATTAAATTACTCAACACTTTATCGCATATCATATCTATTTTCACCATTTTTTGCTTTATAATTCATTATTAAAACAATTGTCTACAAAAATAGAGTAATATTATAAGTTATAAGTTATACAGATGTATGTATTCAAGTGTTCATATCCTTTACAAAATGATAATATCATTGAATTAAAATTTCATATTAACATTGAAACTATAATACTCTCATATTTAAGACAACATATTCATTGAATTACTCACTCAATGAAGAGCTGATTACCAAAGTTTTTTCCATCTTTCTTAATAGTCTCCCAACTATTTCTCACTAATTGTATCTCATTTTGGTTGAGCACTTCCGAAGTCATACTGTAATCCCTTAAAAGATATCTTATTTTTTGTTAACAAAAATTAAAAGAGTTTTACAAATTGTCTAAAGCGTTAAAAGGGAAATATGTTACTATGATATTCTGTAGTTATTAACTGTACGGTATAAAGAGTTTTCAATTAATAAGAAGTTTGCAAAAATACTCTTTTCATAAATAATCAAGATTTTGAAATTTTTGATAAACATATTACAGATGACATTGAAATTTTAAAATTTAATGATTGATTGCATCAACATTTTTGAATGAATTCTTTTATAAATATTTAAGTGATTGATAAATTGGTATTTTCTTTAAAAACCAAATATCAACAGTATACTGTATATATATATATATACAAAATCTTATTTAATTTCTAATTGATATCGAAGGCCAGAGTACACTCAAAACCCTCTTCTAATCATTGGAGACATAGAAATCTTATTGAAAGCGATTAATTGCATAAATAAATAAATTTTTAATATGATTTAATTGATGAAATGGTTTATGAATTGAACTCAAAGTTTTACTATGGTTTTAAACATGATAATTGTTAAATTTATTAAGTTTTCAAATATTTTTAGATATTTGCTACTACCGGTAATTGAAAATTAATTATTTATTATAATGCCAATAGTTATAATAATATAATTTTTTAGATAAAAAATAAACAGCAATTAACAAACTCATTAAGAACTTTAGCTTGTATTTGCTTTTGTTTATATTAGCTTGAATTTTGTAATAATGTTATATAATTGATTTGTCTGCAATTGTTTGCATTAACTCAATAAACTAATGACTAAAACTCTTTTGAAAATTATGTTACCTGTAAATGTGAAAACCAATGCATTACTCAGTTTCAGAAATAGGCCTCTATTTGATATTTTGATTCATATGATATAATGTTCATACATTTATTACTAAAGTCATATAGATGTAAGTGACCATGGTTGGATATCAAATATACATAAAAGTCATAATTTTTTGTATTAATATAACCAGTTACTGTAAGTGCACTGTGTATGTCATTTGCATTTTCCAATGTAGTTGGTGTTCGTATTATATTATCATTATCCACCATTCCCCATATCAGCACCTGACCCTCACAGGTAATGGCAAGTGATGTATGATCACTGCACGCAATTTTACTAATTTGGTATTCAATGGCAATTTCAATAGGCGCTGGATCTATTTGACAACTTTTATCGCCACAAGCAAGCTGTCCCCGGTAATTACTGCCCCACCCGAATACCTGTTCATTTGATGTCAACACAATTGTGTGACTATAACCACAACTTATTTTTGAAATAATTAAATTGTTTGTTTGGAAATATAATATAGTATCCGGTTTATGGTATACATTCTCACCCATATCCACATGCCGTCCCAATTGTCCCCTATTATTGAGACCGAAACTGAATATAACATTATTATCCGTATTGACAGCCAATACAAAGTTATATCCATTGGTAAACTGATGTATATTTTTAAAGCATAATTGTGGCACTCGTTGTGGTGTATGAATGGGTGTGTTGTGTCCTAACCCGAGCTGACGCTCACTATTAGATCCCAATCCATACACCATATCATCAAATGTCACAAACAGTATGTTATGTCCCTCATAGTCACGGAAAACATAAAAGTATTTGATTTGTTGTTTTAAATCTTCGGGTATTTTATCACAAATTTTATATTTATTTATAACGGAAGCCATGATTATAACAAATACTACACAATTATTACTGATTAAAAAATTGTTGCTGTATTAACTTATCCCATAAACTAGTTTTTATTATTATTAAATTGATTAATAACTTTTATAAAATGAATTATTAAATTAGTTTTAAAATTAAGATGTAGACTTACACAAAATACATACGTATCTAAATATGTAATTTATAATCATAATAATTAATACCAAAATTTAAACAATAATTATTTCACAAAATGGAGACATTAGTAAATATGTAATATGATATTAACTAGTGTTGCATAAATATATGTTATGATTAATAAACGTGCCATGTGAGGTATACATTATTATTATTATAAAATATGCAAGCAAAATTAATTGTTAACAATTATACACCAAATATTATATGATAGTTTGGTTTATATAATATCTCATAATTAAGTTTTAATTTAAATGAGTGAATAGAGAGTGAAAGGGTTTACATTGAATTTTTGTATACAACCCGTATAATGTGTTGCTCATTCAATACAGTACATGTGGATTGCTATGCAATTTTGCATAACTGTTATGTATTGGGACTCTTAATTTAGGGTTTACTATATATAGCATACATAAGCTGTTCAGTGAAAGGGTTGGTTTCCTGTGAAAACTGCAAAGAGTGTTATGTATGAATGAATAGTTATGTGCAATGAGTTGCCCAGAAATCACATTATATCGCAGTCATTCAACATTCAATATCCTTTCCAGACATTTAAATAAAACTTTTAACTAAAATTCCAAACTTTAGATATTCACTGAATTAATAGCATTTGTTTACCACATTTAGCCATCTATTGGTTAAATAAATTTCTAACTAACTTATTATTAATTTATAAATAGAAATTAAGTTTTTAAGTTATTAGCAAATTAAATGAATGTACGGTAATAAAGGTGAAAAAGTAACAAAATCAATTTATTTTTTCAAACTAAATATCGTATATACAAAATATTATATTGCATATACACCCAAACTATTGCTATATAAACATTATAGTCTCAATTATATTGTGATCATATTATTGAAATATAATAAATAATCATATCATTAAAATATAATATTGTAATAATATTTTATTAACTTTTAATGGTAGATTATTTTAAAGATTTATACCAGTTATAAGTTTTAAACAATTATAATTACAGTATAATGATCATATGTATAGCGGGTTCCTAACCAATCTATAGCGGTTCCGACCATCATATCATTGCATGTGATATATGGTTGGAATCAGCTCAATGGGTAGGTTAAGAAATTATCTTCTTGAGTTGAATTAAATAGAATTATCTTCTTTGACCATGGAGGAATATTAGCTGATCCAGATTAAGAAGTGAATTTCTTAACCTACTCATTGAGCTGATTCCAACCATATATCACATGCNATTTCTTAACCTACTCATTGAGCTGATTCCAACCATATATCACATGCAATGATTCGATGGTCGGAACCATTTATATTTTAATATTTTAGGTATTGTAGGTAAAATCAACGTAGGTAAAATCATAGACAACCGTTTTTATGAATTATAAAGTTTGATTGCTTATCATCCCTTTCCCTTATAATTCCAAACAATGTTATGGTATATCATTCATCTATCATATGATGGACTATAACTTAAACATTTGTTCAGAAACGACAATCATATACAGCGCGCGCGACATAACAATTAAATTAGTCCGGTTACTAAGTAATACACACTTTAATCACAAATTACTCACTTAATTGTAATTATTGTGAATATATTTGTGTTCAATTGTCTAGATGACTGATCAATGATCACAAATACACGAACGATTGCAAATAAAACGTTTCTAGTCTATTTCTAAATCACCATTTAGTTTAAAATTAAAATGCATCCAATTGGTCACAATTTAACCCTTTTGTATGTAATTCAATGCGAATCAACCTTCAAATTGTTGACTTTATCGAAATGATTTTAAATTCGTCTCATCGTGTGAACACAATTTCGTTTGAATGAATATCTCATTATTTTCTATCCATGAGTTGTACCCATTGTTAACCACAAATTCAGACAATCCATCAAGGTACTTTCGCAAATCAGATAAAAATGCATTCATTCGAAACATATCTTAACACATGGAAATAAGTCATAAATATAAAAAATATTTTTGTAAAAACTTATGTCAAACTTATGAAAACATATAAAAGTAAATGGAATAAATATTTTCAACTCTGCTTTAATTTGGTTTAATATTGTTAATGTTACTAACAATTGTATTAAAGCAGAATTGAAAAGTTCTACCCATTTATATCCACCACATACACAGTATATTACATGAAACAGAAAGTCCGTGGAATTTTATCTTATCTTCTCATTTCAAAATGCTGAGTCAGATGGACCTTGAGTTTGTTTATTATTGTAGACTAGTTAGTGTAGATTAGAATAAATGGCGTTACATTTAATTGCGTTC
>CAJPVJ010000658.1:0-17000 GCA_905397405.1 Oppiella nova
ATGAAATCAAATGAAATTACTTTTAGGAGAAAGGAATTGAAGTGTGGGTTAAACCGGTCACACCAATCATTAATACCGTCCATACCTATGCTATTGTTTATTTAAATCGCAATGATTTGGGAACACCTCATATTGTAAGTTTGAAACTTTCTTATATTCATTTAAGATATGGGATGACTTTTCATTTTTATTTTACTGATCGTTACTTTCAATTTTATATTACTGTATAATATATAGTGTACTGTATATCATATTATATAATAAGCTCTAATATTTCTAATAATAATACGATTTAAAATATTTATTAAAGGCAATATAAAAATAGTGAATAAATTCATTTAATAAATTATATTTATGTGGGGTACAGGTATAATCAATTTTTCTTACAATACGGTAGTTTCTGTGAAGTAAAATTAAATAGTTCAATTTGCACTGTCAAGATTCGTCTATTTTTTCATTTATGATACGATATCACTTATATCATATAAGTATATATTCATTAACTTTTTCCAAATATGTCATACAATAAGATTTGTAATTTAATTCTATTCATCATAAATATTAATTAAATATTGTCAAAAACATACTGTAAATGTACAGTACTCTTAACGTTAAGTACCGGTATATTCTTGAATATACAGTAATTCAAATGAATAATTACAATTAATTTTATAGGTATCGTTGAAACTGTCATCACTGATACCAAACCTATCACCGGATCCACTGTATTATGTGACCGATTTGTACGATAATTCAAAACTGATCGCCAAATTGTCTAATAATGACAACTTGACTCTCAAAGTCAATACTTCCGGAAGTGTACGAATGATTAAATTGAGTCCAGTCTTCAACTCAACACTTGATAATCAAAACATTGTTTAAATCTTTTCAAAATTCAAATTAATTGTATAACCTAAATATGATAATGTGAAATTTAAACATATTTTTACTATTATACAAATATAATTCTATAATTAAAATGTGTTATGTAATTGCCTTTATATTGTAATTGAGTACTAAGAAATCACAATTTACAAATTTACCGTATAAAATATATATTAAAGATTGTACTGCAAATAAGTATTATGTGAATTAATAAATAATCTATAATTAAGATATCAATTGTGAGTTGGCAAATTTTGAATTTTGAATTTGAAACCAAATAGTTATATATTATATAAACTTATAATTTGTGCCATTACTCGGTTGTAAGAATTTAGTTCTTATGAATACATTTTAAAATATTTTGCTTTGTTATGTTCGTTGTATAAGTTGCATAATATTTGTGGTGACACTATGTTTAAAAGACAAATAAAGCAAATCTATTAAAAAATAAATAGAAAAACGTATAAAAAGAGTTATATATACAGTACAAGAGTTGGAGAATACAGTTGTGTTGAATGAAGTGAGCATAGGATGAGTGGACGTGTGGTTTGAAAGTGGCGCTCAACGGGAGTCACCCTTTGATTGTGTGTTTCCATGAATTCATGTTTGAGTCAACACTGACTGAAGCATTCATTCATTGATTGAGACTTCAGACAAGAAATTGTAATAAAAGTGGTTTTGCTCTCAATTTAACGATTCAAGTGTTTGTCACTAATAATTGTCATCTCATATCATATAAACATTTCAAATCTGTTTCGCTAACCGTTGTCTTACGACGAGTTTTAACACTTTTTATAATCAATTTTATTAGTAATCTATTTGTCTCTCATTTACACATCATTTTCATTTGAAAAGCAAACCAAATGTGAGTACAATACGAATGTAATCACTATTAGAGCCTATTGTACGCTATATTACTATTATTAGACTAATTGTATTGAATTCATTGAACACTATATATGGTATGATATTGTCTTTGAATGGTCTCATGGTGTGAATGGAGACCATGAGTTGGCAATGATGTGACAGTATGTCTGAGCAGTGAATGAGCAGATCCTGGCAATTGTCTCGTATATACCGGTCTTTCTTATGATATGATGTTCAATATGAAGACAATACTAGCAATCGGTTGCCAATTGTGCACCATTGAATGAGCAATGGATGCAATGGTGTGGCACTCATTGGCATCTCTTCCTGAACACCCCATCCCTGAGTATAATTAATGCATGAATTAAAGGCAAAACCCGTTCCGACGCCTACCCCTCATAGGCTGTGCTCTTATCAGTCAATTGTTTAATCAATTCGTTAAGACTGAAGAAAATGAGTGCAAATGTAATGAACACCTTATGAACACATATGATCTCTGTTGAACCCATACTTAGCGTACATTCATTGACACAACCATTAAATTGAATGTCATAATTGTCACCACCGTATAGATAGCGATGTCTGAAGGACTGGTGTCTAGCCATCAGGCCTACCAATGCGTCAATGTTTACGCCACTTCTGCCACATCTGAGAACCTGAGTCGACATGAAATGTTGAATTGGGTTAACGATTGCCTCGAATCCAGTTATAAGAAGATCGAAGAGCTTTCTTCCGGTCAGTTGTCATCTCTTTGTACCATTGGTTTCATGTCTTGTATATTGATATGATATATGAGTGACTAAACTGTGGGTTGAGTCAACTTTTTATGATGTATTTGATTATATCATAAATAGTGAGTGAACTCAGATTCAACACAACTATCACTCATATAAGCATTGAAAAGATAAATACAAAATACGTTATACAGTACTACCGGTAATAAAAGATGATATTTATAAGCTAACTGTCCATTGATTAGGTGCCGCTTATTGCAATTTTATGGATATGTTATTTCCCGGATCTATAATCTTAAAGAAAGTGAAGTTCAGAACCAATTTAGAGCACGAATACATCCAAAACTTCAAACTACTTCAGGCGGCCTTCAAGAAAGTCGGGTGCGATAAGGTATGCCTATTACTCGCCTCCACTCCACTCTGCGGTACAGTAGCTAACTGTGTGTCCAACTGATAGGAAGTGGCGATCAACCGTCTGGTGAAGGCTCGCTTTCAGGACAACTTCGAGTTCCTTCAGTGGTTCAAAAAGTTCTTTGACTCCAATTATGACGGCAGAGAATACAACGCAATGGAGGCCAGGGGTGCCGTCACTATTGGCGTGGGTGCCGGTGGACCCATTGGCACTGGTTCTGGAAGTACACTCAACTCACGAATGCCGGCCCAGAGGAATGTGGCGCCAACTACCAGACCTGTTGGCAGAGCCGCCCCCACTAATAGAGTGGCGCCCCTGAAGGCCGGCGCCGCCAATCGGCGCATCCAATCAAACAATTCTCACGGCGTAGACCATACGGACAACTCAATGGATTTGCAAAAGTTAGAGGAATTGGACTCAAGAGTAAGTAATGGATGAGTGGATGCCATGGATTGTCATTGACTTATGTATTGTTTGTATGCCTTATAGATGAGTGAAATGAAGCTCACAATCGACAGCTTAGAGCGCGAGAGAGACTTCTATTACGGAAAGTTACGCGAAATCGAAGTCTTGTGTCAGAACAACGACCCCAACGATGACAAGAATCTCGTCACTGATAAGATTCTGGAGATTCTGTACGCCACTGAAGAGGGGTTCGCCGTTCCGGACGAGAGTCCAGACGAGAACCAAATACTTAACGACACGACGAATGAAGAATATTAGACTCACTTGTCGTCCGCTCTATAAATAATTTCTTTCTATTTTATTAATCCGTAAACTCATAAACGGTTCGGTCTTTTAGGTTTTGATCAGTTTATTAATAATAGCTTTTAATCTTTTCTTTTTTATCACAATTTATAAAATGAGTTATAAAAACAATTCGCAATCAATCGTTGCTTTCTATCATTAAAACACTTGAGATATATAAATATCTTATAAAAACAAAAACACAAATTAATTGTTAATTATTTATAATAATGTTTAATCCGATAACAAAGTGCAGAAAACATGGATTTGACGGTTTGCTCGCAAAACTCAATCCGAATAATAAACGGATGGAGTGTTCGTCGGATCAGTTGAATGGCTTCTGGCTGCCGGTGCTGTTGGCACAGACTGTAGGCCATGAATACACCGCATTTGGCTACTATGTTGGGGTCACCGGTAATACTGGCCAACAGTAGCTGTGATTTGGATATCTGTCCCGCTTTTATAGCCTTTATTACCAATATTTATGTAACAAATTATTTAATTGAATAAAACATATTTCAAACATTCAATGATTAATACTAACGAAAGTGATGTCATATTCTCCGAGCGAAGAGTAGGCGCCCCCCAGAGTGGACAGCCATGAGAAGCTCTCCTCCACTCGAAAGCGAATCGTAACCAACTCCTGAAGACAGCGGTTCCTAAACAGACAGCCATTCACTTATTACTCACTCATTAATCATTATGATTGATATGATTGAAAACAAACCAAATCTTATCGATAACTAAGTAGTGATCCATTGATTGCAACTCAACTGATAGACTAATCAAATGTGGCATTTGGTGGTCGTCTGACTCGACAGTATTGGCCGAAGAGTGGTCCCTATGAGTGGTATCACATGTTTGACACTTTGTGTTCAATCGTTGCTTAAGATTAGTGAAGACTTTTCGCCGGTAATCGATACAAGACATGAGTTTTCTGTCAAAATAAATGGTTTGAACCAATTGTGATGACACAGTGATTGCCATTTGATGAGCACTTGTGGATACCGTATCATCTGACAGTGAAATGAATGCATTTGCGCCAAACAATTGTCTTCTGATTGTCATGTGTTTGAAGACAACTATTAATTCAATGACTTCTGGCATTCAATTGAATAATCAGTGAATGAATGCAATCAACAAAAGTAGACATGAATTGGCGTTTCATTGAAAACAGTATTTATTGTATTTCATGATTCATGACACATAAACAGCTGTCTGTCAGTGAAGCACGTGTTCACATACTTCACACAAACACTTCACTGACCACTACTTACCACACGGTTTGCCACCAATTGATCCAATCATACATAGTATCCTAAGATCATAGACTTGTTATTCGTATAATTATCTTCGCAAATATTGTCATTTGATTACTTTTGACAGTTAGTGGTGCCAGGTAATTGATATATATGATATATTGCTAGAAATTTAATTTGCGCTAAAATATTGACTCCTCTTTGAAATGCAAATGAAAATCACTTGAGATTCAAAACATTACAATGAAATTCAATTTGCAGTCAATTTATTAAACACTTCATACATAGAGAGATCACTTTTACAGTTAATACAAATAGTTATCTTATTTTTGTATTAGTTTTGAATAGATCATCAAAAGTGACGAAATGCCCAAAAGAAGTGCTAAAGAGACGAATGGTTTGAAGAAAAGGTTGAAAAACAATGTCGAAGAAGAGGATAATGGCGGCGAAAGTAAGTCAGAGACCGAAGCGGAAGAATGCAGTCGTTTATCTTCTTTGGGCTCCAAATTCAATGTGAAGATAATGTGTTGGAATGTCAGTGGCCTTCGAGCCCTTCTCAAGAAGGATGGCTTCAAGTCTCTGGAGAGAGAAGACGCGGATATTGTTTGTCTACAAGAAGTGAAATGTCAGAAGAAAGACATCCCCGAAGAGATCAATGTTTGGGCCAAATATCGGCACAAATATTACTGTTTGGGCGAAACGAAGGGCTATTCAGGCGTTTGTATCTTCAGTAAAGAGAAACCATTGGAAGTGAAGAATGGAATCGGTTTCAAAGAACACGACTCCGAGGGTCGGGTCATAACCGCAGAGTTCGAGGCCTTCTATTTAGTGGCCGCTTATGTGCCAAACTCTGGCAGAGGACTCGTCCGACTCGACTATCGCCAGAAGTGGAACACAGACTTCGAGGAATACCTGCACGGATTGGATCAGAAGAAACCAGTCATTCTTTGCGGTGATTTGAATGTCTCGCACAAAGAGATCGATTTAGAGAATCCAAAGACAAACACAAAGACCGCAGGATTTACTCCACAGGAGAGAGAAGACTTCACGAGATTGTTGTCCAAAGGGTTTGTCGACTCTTTCAGACACTTCTACCCCAACGACAAGAAGTGCTACACGTATTGGAGTTATATGAGGAACGCGAGGGACAAAGACATCGGTTGGCGACTCGGTATGGCTCATGGGATGGGATGGGATGTGTTCACTATATATACAGTATTGTCGTATAGTTTCATAAATTTGTATTTCTATCCAAAGACTACTTCGTGGTCTCCAACCAACTCATGGCCAACATCTGCGACAACCAAATCAGGAAACGAGTGCTCGGATCAGATCACTGCCCGATCGTCCTCTACCTCGCCGTCTAAAGCGTGACCATAGGATCTCTGCACTCATGATCTCATCCATTGATTGTATTTTATGAACCCTTTAACCAATAAATGATTTCATTGTATAATTCAATTCATTAGACATTTGTTTGCAAACTTTCATTCATTTCAATGCAATTGTTGTCGTAATTAATGTACGAATGAATCGATTGTTTTGTAACGAAATTTAAATGATTTTTCAAAATATACAGACAATTAGCGACCAAAACATAGTTTAGTGCAAAATATAAGCATTCAGTGAATTGAATGATAAAAATGCAATCAATTTGTCATCAAATGTAAGACAAGATTAGAGAAGAGATAGTGTTTTGATGTATGAATAGATGCCTCACATTGAGAGCCATTCACTGAACACAGAAACCAAAAGCAATGGAAAACATGATTAGAGCGACCATTCATTCATACATAACGTAAAGATTAGAGAAGAGATAGTGTTTTGATGTATGAATAGATGCCTCACATTGAGAGCCATTCACTGAACACAGAAACCAAAAGCAATGGAAAACATGATTAGAGCGACCATTCATTCATACATAACGTGATGGAAATGGAAAGGAATTCTTTAGTGTGTTGAGTGCGAGTGTGTTGGAGGGGGCGGTGGGGGAGGTGTCCCCGGAGGACGTAATGTGTGTGGTTTGTGGTGAATGTAGTTGTAGTGCAGTGTTAGCCCTATATGTGTGGCGGAAACAGCAGTAGAACTGCTGTGAGTGTGAGCTGTGGGCCAATGGGAGTGCTTCATGTGGTTGACGTCATGTCCTCCACCAGTGTTGGCGTCCATACGACTCAATGCAATGACTGTATGACTGTATGTATGACTGAGTGGTCTCTCTATCACTCAATAGTCTCAATACAAACACATAATAACATAATATTATGAATGCATTGATGTCTGTCTTAGCGCAGTGGCTAACCATTGAATTATAGGTCCAAATGAGTGACAATTAACTGATCCCGCACGCCACCATCATAACCACCAATGCTTGCAACTCATGAGTCAGTGTCTGATAAGATGATTGTGAAGAAGTGGTGAGAATGTGGCCATAAATGGTGTGACATTTGTATCCATTGAATGCACGCTAATATCAATCCAATTAACAATTCGTGAATCAATTGACGCGACGACTCACTCAACAGATCTGTGGTCTGAACAGGTATTGAGGCATTGATGAGATGCCAATCATATCATCGGTGACCTCTCCCTCCGGATCGACAGCAGTGCCCCAAAAGGCAGATCTGAAGCCAATTGGCATTTGTTTGTCAAGCAATTCCTCGGCAGAGATGTCTAATTCAGGCACAACTGTGGCCACCAATCGGGTGACCACCAGCTCCTCGACCAACAACTACTTCAACTCGACGTCAGCGCAGTCTTCGGCGCCGTCGACGACCATCCCGGTGGGCGCCCTCTCCGTAATGGTGGCCCGATTCTCGGGAGACAATAACTCGCGGCCGCAGACCGTTATACTGCATCCCCGGCCCATCACTTCCGGCAATAGGGCTGCCCTTCAAATGAGTGCTTCAATCCGCGGGTCAACCGTTATTTCGGGACAGACTATCAGTACGACGGGTTCGACGCCAGCCCTCACCTCAACGTCTCCATCGATATCCGTGCGGACGACACAACTCCTCGGCGGTGGTCAACAACACCATACCAACGCTCTGCCGGTTCTGAATCTCTCGACTGTAAGCAATGCCAACACATCCGGCGTGTCTTCGCACTCGTCCACTGCTATCAAACAACTCTGTGGTCAGAGCCGACCCTTTATCTCAACATCAGGTCCACTGCCCATCGAGTCAGTGAGTCTTGTGATGGCCAACCCTAACGACTCGAGTGTAGTGAACGCCCGTCCCATACGACTGCACCAGACGTCTAACGATTTGAAGCCAAACACCATTCATAACATCAACAAAATAAGTGGTCCGCGAACTGCTCTCATGACTGGATCTCCTCTGATGGCCACACAACCCACGAAAATGGCAATAAGTATCGGCGGAACGGGTCCTCAGACGACGACCACAGTGCCAGCACAACATGTGGCGCGAGTGGGCATTATTGGACAGTTGCCTATGGGGTCGGTGCCCACGACCACAGCCAACAAGTCTGGAATCATAAACTTACCAAAAGGTCACTTCATATTCAATTCGCCGACCGCTTCCAACACAACAACTCTTCATAATATGGTTAATGTTAGCCATTCTGTCGGCGGATCCGTCGCTTCGTTCACAACTCACACGACTGCGCACTCGTCGTCGCCACAGACGGCCGCCAAACTGGCCCTCAATTCAAGCCCTAACCACATGATCACCACAAGACATTCGGTCGTCTCGACCACCGCTCCATTCATTGCACACACTGTAAGTAATTCCTCGCAATCCTCGCAACACATCCATACCTCTCATCGACCACTCGGTGGCCATCAAAATGCAAACACAAACTCAATGCACACCTCATCGGCACCACCGCAACAGTTATTAGCGCCGACCACTACAGTGAGCGCTACATCACCGCTGAGACCAACCATTCTGTCATCGCCGGCCAGTTCGCCAGTAAAACAGTCGCAACTGCAGGCCTCGACCCCCAGCTCTCCCCGTCCCTCCATTTTGATCCGTAAGAGACCCAACGACTCGCAGACGGGTCTCACGCCTACCGCACTGTTCAAGACAACTGCACACAACTCGGCCATCACTGGATCCTCAATACCTCTAAGAGTCACTAACTATGGCCTCAAAGCAAACGACTCGTTGACTGTTGAGAACAGAGTGAATGATGTGATGGCCATCACTGACACAACATTAGCGCCCAATTGTACGACAGCTTTGCCAACGACTCCCAACTCAGACGGCAATCAAACGCCGCGAAAGAAGCCAAGGAAGCAGTTGTTAGAGCCGTCGAGTCTGAAGTCCTCGCAAAATATGCGTCTATTAAATAGCTCTTCAAATGATGCAAAACCAGACATTTGTAACGATAAGGAGAGTGTAGTTCATGTGAACCGTAAGCCCAGAGTGTCGTTGTTGTCATCGTATAACATGGGATGGAAGTCACTTCAGTACCACTTCTTGAAATACTCTGACGTGAGACCCAAACCAGAAAAGAAGTTCACTTTAAGTGAGTTAAGCAATGAAGGCCTTCAGCGCAAGAATGGCTGGAAGATCCACCACTTGGCCGCTCAGATGGAAGTGATGACTGACAACGAGCACAACGTTTACCAAAGACTCAACCAGTTCTTAGACACCTTCGAGAGGGACGTCTGTCTCACCAATAATAACAATAACAACAACCAGTGCTCTAACACTAAACCCATGATCACATCTAATAGTGTTTGTGACAGTTCTAACAGTTCCCGGACTACAGGTGCCAACGATTGCTCCTCATTGGACACCATATCAGTGAAACTCAATGATTTGATTAGAGGTAACCTTCAAAGAAGTCACTTATTCTCGGATCAGATCACAGAAGCTCGACATCTGATCGTGAAGCTGACCACTGATCACAAGGAAAGAGTGGCCAAAATCACTAAGAAGTGCGCCAACAAAAGGACTTATATTACCAAATGATCCATACATTGATCACACACTTCAACACACCCTCCCCTCCCTATCGATTCATCAAATGAGTATATATTTTGCGCAAAACTAATCGACTCTTATTTTTCATGAAAATTCTCTGTCTTTTCAATACATTACATATTATTATAATTTATAATACATTTCAAGTGAAACTAATGTTTAGACAGTTTATCGAGAATAATTTAATTGTTTATAAATTAATATAACGAAATGAGTCCTATTTTTTAATCTAAACTAATGTCACAAATAATGGCATACAAAGCAAATTGTTTTCAAATTGAAACTAATTAATGGTATTTATATTAAAAGCCAACAAATAATGTATAAATAAATCGATTATTCTTTTGGTCCGAAAGCCTATCACCTGTATATTGATTTGCAAATTGCCATACCTTTCAGTACCTGTCAATCACCACATGATTGTCTCAATTATTGTTTCAATTAGTCAACAGTGGCTTAACTGTTCATATGATGGCAGTGTTGGTGGCAATGGAGTAGAGCTACACCACAACCATCACAACAACCATAATATGGAAAATGGACTCAATTTTCAAATCAGTGGAAGTGATGGCAGAAGCGATGCAATCATATGATAGGTTGTGGTGAGCAGTGATGTGCGAGTGTTGGCCACCACTCCTCGCACTCTCCACTCATTCAATGCATTGTAATCTCACCTCAAGGTCTTCACAAACACAACATCGCATCCAATCAGAGGTAAGCGTCGAGCGCTTCGCTGTTGAGACAAGCGTTCAGCCAATCATTGCGAGCATCGCTGAGACAACACTTGTGGCATCACGTGCTCTCTGTGTCAGCCAATAGCGTGACGACAAACATTGCATTTGAAATTAAAATACATTTTGAAAAGACGTTAAAAGTTTGAAAGGCATTCAATGCAGTGAACAGTGGTTTGGGTAACGATTTAGTGAACGCTATCTCACGTCTAATCAAACCATTTATAGTCCAGTGAATAGAGTTGCAGTCAATTGACGCCATTTGTGTTGATTTGGTTGTGTTATCGAGAATGTGATCCAATTGTTGGCACAAACTGTAAGTCAATTACACTCACAATCACTAATGCATTCATACATGCATTCAAACGGTTGCCTAAATAGCGCTCATTTCTGATAGCGATTAGCATTGCATTGATAACTGTGTCTCAAATGTGATCCCATTTTGATTGTTAGCACAAAATGTCGAAAAGTCTGAAGCGATTGTCGTTTGAGAAGTTGGAAGAAGAGGTAAGTCCGGCGAAACGGAGCGCCAAATGGGAGGACAGGGCGGTGGAGAGCGGGTCCGTCGAGACGTCCAATCGGATGAGAGTGTATGTGAGGGTCAGACCGTTGAGTGACACCGAAGAGAGCGGTGGCGCCAAGAAGTCGATTGATGTGATCGACAGCCAACTGCTGGTCTTCGACCCGATCGAGTTGGACGACAACCAGACCACAGATGATCAGTACGTATACCACGGCAAGCGGTACCGCGAGATCGGTCGCAGACCTAATAAGAACCTGCAGTTCGTGTTCGACCGGGTCTTCGGCGACTCCTTCGAGAACATCCAGATCTACGAGCAGTCGACCAAAAAGTTTGTCCAATCGTTGCTCAACGGCTACAACTGCGCGGTCTTCGCATACGGCGCCACCGGTTCCGGAAAGACGCACACAATGCTGGGCTCACAGGACGACCCCGGAGTCATATTCTTCACGACTATGGATCTGTTCCGTCAGATCGAGGATAAGTGCGAAGACGAGAAGCTGGAGCTCAGTATCTCCTACTTCGAGATCTACAATGAAGTGGTGTTTGATTTACTCGACCCCACGTCCGGCAAAGCGCTGGCCGTTCGTGAGGACAGTCGACGCGGAGTTGTGGTGAACAACCTGTCTGTCCATCAGCCCAAAGACGCCAACCATTTGCTAGAAATGTTGGAATACGGGAATCGCAACCGAACTCAACATCCGACTGACGCTAACGCCGAGTCTTCGCGATCTCACGCAGTGTTTCAGATATCGCTTAAAAAACAGGACTATTCCTCCACTCAAGAGATGTCGATTCAGATCTCGAAGATGTCTTTAATCGATTTGGCGGGCAGTGAACGCGCGTCCACTGCTTATAAGAGCATCAGAAGTAAAGGCCTCCAGAGAGAGGGCGGCAATATCAACAAATCACTGCTCGCTTTAGGCAATTGTATCACTGCTTTGGCCTCATCTGATCCCAAGAAGAAGTGTTCTTACATTCCATACCGCACATCAGAAGCAAAGGCCTCCAGAGAGAGGGCGGCAATATCAACAAATCACTGCTCGCTTTAGGCAATTGTATCACTGCTTTGGCCTCATCTGATCCCAAGAAGAAGTGCTCTTACATTCCATACCGCGGCTCAAAACTAACGCTTCTCTTGAGGGACTCATTGGGAGGCAATTGTCAGACAGCGATGATCGCAACGGTCAGCCCATCGGGTCTGCACTACGAAGAGACGCACAACACTCTGGTCTACGCCGACAGAGCGAAAGGAATCCAACTGAACCTCAAGAAGAACCAGATTTCTGTTGGTCTTCAGCCCCGGAATTATAACAGTTTAATGGAATCACAGAATCGCAAGATTTCTGATCTCAGCGAACAGTTGGCACAACTCAGACACGAGAACGAGATGTTGAGGTCTAAAATAGATACCGTTCCCAAGAATGCTATCGTTGCCAGCAATGACTCGATTTCGTTGTTAAATGTCGTTAAGAATTCTTTGGATCTCCTCTTTGAAGAGAGACTCGGTTTGAGGGAAAAGCTAATGGAATGCGAATCGAATCTCAAGAAAATCGATGTAAGGATTGAAACAATGATTTCATTGAACTCTTTATCTCATAAATAACTTTTGCTTTCAGTTGAGACTTCTATTCCGAAAGTATGACATCGAAAGACACAGATTGATGGCATCCGAAGAGTACGACATGAGTTCGATCACTAAATCAGATCCATTGCAGTCACTCTATAACCAAAAACTCCATTTTTCGGACCAAAAGAGTTCTCTTGATTTGAAAGTCGAAGAAAATGAGAGTAAAATCAAACGAATCGAAACTGATTTGAAAGAACGGACCGGAGATGACGATTGGCTGATCAACAGATACTTCATCGACGAGAACATGAAAACCGAATTTAAGGACAAATCGTTCGCCGAAAAGCATTCCATAGAAATCGCGAAAGAAATTCTCAGTCGTTTGGACGCCAATGAAGAGCTGATGACGGAATCAGTGAAACTGAACCGACATTCGTATCACTGCCTCAACGGTATGGGAAGACTGAGCGAAGAGTTGGGAAATGCTTTCACATCACTTCTACGCAAAGTTGAGGGCAAGAAGAGTGTCATCTGGAAGGACGACATCTCTTCGCCCGTCATATCGAAGCGCAGAGAAGTTGAGAGTTTGTTCGCATTGCCCACCTATACAGCGCTTCCTAAGACACCGCAGGCCAACACTTCCAGAGCTTTGGTGTCCGTTCACGACATCACTCCGTATTATCACAACAATATTACGCCCGAAAAGAGCACTCCATTGATGACGAAGAATATGAATTCAATGAGACTGTCGTTGAATTCAAGTGTAAATAAGTCGAACACCAAAGTGGCGGTTGTGTCGGCCAACAAACGCACGGACAGTGACCACGACTGCGAGAACAACCCCTTAAACGACACGTTCACTATTGGCGACAAACGCAACAATGCAATGACTCCTTCGCCAAAATCAAAACCTTCGACGAGTAGTAACCGTACGTTCAGTGACCCCAGGAATAGGAAGAGTCCCAACAATAACTACCGAAATAGTGGTCAAAAGGGTTACAACAATCAGTACAGAGAAGGCAATGGCGGCCGATCACCGGCGACTTATAAGAGTCGATCGCCCTATCAGTACACCAATAATCGGTATAACAACCAATGGAATCGTGACTCCAGTTATAATTCCTATCAAAATAACGGATACAATAGTCAGTCGTCGGGTCGACAATACGGGCGCTCCAATCGGTCGGACAAACCTTATTACCCGCGCTTTAGATTTTAATTAGTTATGGTTCAGGAATTGCTTTTCAATTAATGCTTCTCTCATTTTTTGAATTATTTTTACCAAATATTTTATTCTTATATAATTATTTTCAATTTTTACTCTAATTTTTAATAAAGTATTCATTAGAATCGCAGCTTTCGAGAAGATCTCACATGTAATTATAGTTAATGTAAATATGTGTCCAAATACTGTATTAATCAATTGTATTGAATTTTTTTAAACCGCACTCAATACCAAATTACTGTAACTTTTTAATGCCAACTTTGCTATTTCCCAACTACTGTACCCTAAATTGTATTGTATTAGTGCCTTATAAATAACACATATTTATTACCGTATATTCAATTTTATTCACTCAATAAATATTTTAAAACATCATTTTATTGATTAACAATTTATGACAAAGTCCTTATATTAATCAAAATGTAATACAAATCGCTATTGCGATCGATAGCAACCGAATACCAAAATAATTACAAAATTAAGTAATCGATGTTTTGGACGGAATTGAATCGATTAAGTAATGAATTAGAATAGAGTTACGAAAATAAATTAGATTTTCATATAATATACAAAACCTATAAAGGATTTGAATGAAGAAATTGCAAACTTTATCATCAATTCATTGCCACTTGGTATCAAAAACTAAGAGATTCTTTCAAAATAATCATTTCATATAAAATTTTTAGTCTTATAAAACTGTAGTTTCAGTCAAAACGACTCGTATTTCGTTTACAAATAAATAAAATTCAAATAATCCATAAAATGATTGAATAAATGAGTTACAAATGCAAACTAAAGGAGTGATCAACAGATGCTCAACAGGGGCTGTGACGGAACGACCGCATCAATGGGACCAATAGACTGGGCGGTCCCGCCTGTCAATAGTTAATACAATATTCAGCAAATAATTCACAATATAGTGTACTGTTATAAGACATACCTGACGGAGGAATGGGTGCTGAAGCAGTTCCAAAGCAGTGGACCGTTGTGTGGGATCGCGGACTAACATCTTCTCGAGGAATGCCTGCAAACGCGGTGACACTTTATGGACATTCTTGAGTTTGGGTGGAGGCATATCTCGGATGCGACGCATGGCCTGTAGGGGCGGTTCGTTGAAGAAGGGCGGCTCCCCGTCACACATCTCTATAACCATTATACCCAACGACCAAATGTCCACTTCTGGCCCATACGGCAGACGTGATATCACTACTCATTCAAATACATGGCATTAAAACACATGTGAAATAACCACTGCAATAACTAGACATACCTTCGGGTGCCATCCAATAAGGCGTTCCAACCAATGATTTACGTTTGGGTAATTCAGTGGACACTTGAGCACAGAATCCAAAATCAGATAACTTTACCTATAATTGCAATCAAATAATTGTCAGAAATTATATCCAAAGCTTGAAAACAATTCAATGACTAACTCTTCCGTCACTCGCGAGTAAAATGGAATCACTTTTGATGTCGCGATGAATGACTCCCTGGGAGTGAAGGAATGACAGTGCTTTGAGACACTGTTTGCAAACTGTGGCGATCTGTTCCTCATCCATACGCGAATGTGTGACTATATCCGTGAGAGCGCCTCCTTCTAAGAACTCCATCACAACCCAGAGCTCGTCGTCCACCAGAAACGAGTCGTACATCTCGACGATATTCGGGTGATGATAGTCACGCATAATGACCACTTCGTTAAAGAGGAGTTCCCGTCGCTGTTGTTTCCGTAAATCCATTTTCTTGACGGCCACCTGTCGTGAGGAGCTCTTCTCGAGAGCGATGCATACGATGCCTGTGGAGCCCTCACCTATTTTCACAAAGTTCTCCAAATTCTCCCTACAGTTCAATCAAATCATATTAAATACCGTTCACTAGATTACTGTATTAGACAACGAGGCAAACCTGGGATCTCCGGGACTGACAACCAATTGAAGGGCTGCTCTGAACTGCTCGTGCGATAAGCGTTGTTGCGATTGTTGTTGCATTGGTTGCGAAGGTTGGGGGCCTTGAGTTGGTTGCATCATATGTGGAGAGGGCTGTTGTGGAGATTGTCCTCGAGTTGGACCCATTGAGGGCACGACACTCATTGGAATGGTTTGTTGCGAGTGAAGTGCATTTGCATTGGAGTTTGGATGTGGAAATGGATATGCATTCTGACTATTGACGGGTTGGGCCGGCATTTGTGCGCCCATTAGATGCATCTGAGGATGGGATGGCATTTGCATGGAAGAGGTCTGATATGGCATTTGTGGTCCATTAGCGACCGTTTGTTCATTGATTTGGTTGTTCTGGTGTTGAATGAGTTGTGGCACAGAATGTGTAGAAACCGGAGATTTAGCTCTTTGTTGACTCGATTGATGGGGAGATAACTGTGGCTTCATTTGCGGCTGAGATTGAGTTTGGGGTACGGGTTGTGAGGGGTAATGGAGTGATTGGTTGTGAGGGAAGGGCTGATGAGGTATAATGGGTTGTTGTGGTTGCGGTAAGATTGAGAACTTTGCTCTACTATTGGTCCAAATGTTGTTATTGTTGTTATTATTGGGAGAGTTATTGTTAACCGAATTAGTGTTAGAATTGTAACCATTCTTGAAGTTTTGGTTTGAATTTTGATTTATATTTAGATTTAGCTGTTGTTTAAGCGATGATTGCATTGAGTTGTGGCCCGACATGAGAGTCGGCATTGAAGGCACTGATGGTTGAGACGAATTGCGGAATTGATTCATGTTTTGGTGATTCATGTGATGATGAGAGTGATTGTGGTTATGATGCGAGTGTTGGTTCAGCGTTGGCGGCACAGGAAAGGCCATCATTTGTTGCGATTGCTGGGCAGACATGGCTGACATGCCCTGACTGTCGACCACGTCGTGCTCTGGCAGAGGCGGTGGCACGCGATTGGGTCGCAGAGCTGGCGGTGAATCCGCTTTTCGCAGAGAATTAGATCGCGTGACCAGAGCTCGACTCATGGGCTGACTGGTGGTCACCACAGAGTTTCCCCTCACGATTGTGTGGCTCTTGATGTCCATAATCTCTGTGTGAGTGATGTTTGAGGGGTCGACGATAGGTCGCGGGCGCAGGGAATTGGTGTTCCCCTGAAT
>CAJPVJ010000659.1:0-21745 GCA_905397405.1 Oppiella nova
AGTTCCTCATATTTGGGTTTTCATAAGAATTGTCAGCCAAATAATAATAATACAAAAATAGGTCAAAATTAATCGAAAATTTATATTAAATATTAATTCTTAATCAAGAATTGACATGCAGTTAAAGATTGTATTCACCTGTTAAATAAACTGAATAAAAATATATTTAAATATTGAATTGTGTTGTGAGAGACAATATAACTTGAGATCTAGTGGTTATGCGTTTGAATATCTACTTCACACGAGTGGTGTGTTTGTAGTACACTATCCATCGGCACATTATTTTCAGAGACTTGCTTTTGTTGCCATTTCTCAGACATTATCTCTCGTTTAAAACTAATGAAACATTTAATGCAATTGTGATAATATATGTCAGATTAGTATAAATATTTGGGTTTAGATAATCACACGATGAGAGAGGCTTTGCATTGCATCAAACATTTCACAAACAATGGCTTAAAAAATGAATAATTCCTATAAATAAACTATAAATCAGATAAAAGCTCTAATCCTTTCCGCACTTGAAGTTCAATATATTCTCATTTTCTTTGAAACTTAGCAATTTACTGGCGTATAATCTGTAATTTATGTGTAATTTACATAATAAATAACGTAAACTTTATTAAATAATTAATATAATAATATTATGAACACCAAAACAAATACAAACCAACATTTTTTTCTTCATTTCTATTTTTGTTATACTTTATAATACTTTATATGTATATTATTTAGTAAAATAATATTTATAGTCAACTACAGAAAGAAAAAGGAGAGAGAGAGAGAGAGAGAGAGAGAGAAAGAGAGAGAGAGAAAGAGAGAGAAAGAGAGAGAGAGAGAGATTTAATAGTAATAAATAAAAGTAACTGAATATAACAGTAGTTGGTATTATTTTGACATCCGTAAATATAATTATATTATTTATATTATACTTTAGTACGTTAACCAAACCTATGCTTGTAACTTCAGCCTTAAATCAATTCCAATCCGCAATCTATTCCATAATAAAATTATATTATTGTATTGTATAATAATTTTAAAAATAAATGGTAATTAAAATTTGAAAATTCTATCAAAACAATTAATTTTCTCACAATTTTCCTTAAACTCTTGAAGTGTTTTGTTTTATTTAAAGAGATAGTAAACAATATTTTCGAAATTAATATGAAAAATGATAATTGGGTTCATAATTAAAGCAATTGAGTACAAATAAATTCAGTGCAAACAAAATGTCCCAAATTGTTTCAACAGTTTTCCATACAAAAGCAAAGTTTTCATACAAAATATTTTTATTAGTTTTAATGCGAATATAATGAATAATCTTCAGATAAATCATTTTATATATCATAATCATTTGTGTTTACAAAAACAAACTTTAATTAATTCAATGAGTTTTATGTTCAAAATGTCTTTCAATTATTGTATAAAGAAAATTGAATTATGAATGAATATAAATGACTTCTTAAGTATTGAACAAATTGTGAACTAAATTTCATTTAATAAAACACAACAGTATTTGTTTAGGTGGTTTTTAATAATAATAAAACTTTAAACAAACATTAAATTAAAATAATGATTGAATTTTTTCGATACAATTATTTGGTTTCAAATTGGGATCAATTTTCTTATATTCTTTAAACCAGATATTAAAATTATTTAATGACTTAAATACAACTTTTTATTTTTATACTACTTTAAAAGCAAATCAATGTTTTACTTATAATTAAACTGCATTCAAGTGTTATATAAAAAAATAATTTCGTTTAATTTATATGACTATTAGTTAGCTAGTCATTGAATGCATAATTATCTAATTGATTTGAAATCTAAATATAAATCATAATAGGGTTTGATTTATAATTAATAAAAAACAATAATAATAAAAACAAACAAGAATTCAATAAAACGAGCATTAGATGTGTGAAAGTTTGGAAAATAAATTAATTTTTATAACCAAATATCAAGTTGAAGCCTAATTTTAAGGTATAAATATAAAAACGAGTTCAAAGGTTTATAATACAGTTATATGCTTATAAAACTTTTTTATTTTCTTTTACAATCGACAAAAAATGAGTTAAATTTTCAATTTAATCGCTAAAAGAATTTTGTCTCAAATGAATTGACACACAATTTATTGGCTCATATTTGGTTTTAATTCAGTTAAAAATAGAAATTCATTAAAAGTTATAAATTTTATTTTTAAAAATCAAGTATTTTATAGAAAGCCTGCTAATAAATTTTACACATTTAATCAAAAAAGTTCAAATTAATAAAAACAAACAATAATATGTAATTAAATGTTTTAATGAATAAGAATATAGATTATTAGTTTAAGACAATTGGTAATTTTGGTAAAAAACGTTAAATAGGAGTAAAGATTACTATAATCGAAAACAAACTGAATAAAATAGGTAAACAAGGGATTATAGCCGCAGGTTAACTAACAGATCTGTCTTATAGGGTTCGAGTGCTTCTAAAGTACTGTTTCGTGACTTATGGAGTGATTGAACATTACTTTTGTACTCTTCCTGCCATAACTTCAGCTCAGAAAGCATTGAATCGATGTCTTCCTGAAGATAGTCTAATACTTTACCTAAAGGACTGGCCGTTTGGCTCAACGCTTGTATAGTTTGACGCAATTTCTCGATATCTCTATTCGTCTGTTTTGGTGTCTTTTTGTCATTATTTAGCACTTCCGACGACTGATTGCCTTCGAGTTCTTTTTTGGTCTCAACTAATTGCTTAACTAAACTACCCTTTTGTGTGTCATTACTGCCATCAAAGCCTAACTGTCCATTTGGTGCTTGCATTTGATCATCACTTATGACAGTCGATACAATAAACTCCTGGTCCTCATCATTAGCCAAGTTTTCAGTGATTAAGTTCTCGACTGGTTTTGCGTTCAGTAAACGCAACTTCTCCTCGAGTTCTATTGCATTTGATCATCACTTATGACAGTCGATACAATAAACTCCTGGTCCTCATCATTAGCCAAGTTTTCAGTGATTAAGTTCTCGACTGGTTTTGCGTTCAGTAAACGCAACTTCTCCTCGAGTTCTGCCTCAACGATCTGATTGTCTTCAATGGGTTTCGCTATAACCCTGGGAGGGGCCGGACGTGAACTACTGGGACGAGCGCTCCTCTCGTGACGCGTTGGCGGCCGGACTCCACTTCTTCTCATTTCTCTCTCTATTATAGCATTTCATAGAAATTATTACTATTTCTATAAAAACTAAAAATTTCTAAATTTCTAAAAATGCATTCTTTTAGGAGTTTTTTGTGAGCTTAAGTCAAAAACCTTTAAATAATAGCCCTTTTCAAAAGATATTCAAAACAATTAATCCTATTCTTTGAGTTCAAACTCTGGTTGCGTTAGAGTTAGTGATTGAATGACATAATACTTAAAACTAATAAATTATTGTAAAACTTTGTCTACGATTACCTGATCTCTGATTAGAATTTGAAGGCAAAACAGGATTAGTTTCAGTCATAGGCTTAGAAGAGTTGATGCGATCGAGTGGTAGGTTTTGTGCACCGATTCCCTCATTGTTTGTGTTGTCATTACTGGTCTCATCCCTGTCTTTGTGCACATTTCCATCATTAGAGTCATTATCTCTATTATCACTTTTGGGAGCGTTTGCGAAGTCAGGGGCAGGTATTGGCGAAGGTTTGTCTGGATTTCCGTTCGCAACACTTGAAGCCAACTCTGGTGTCGATTGTTTCGGCGAATTGTGTTTCGCTTTGTTAGTCGACATCAGAGGCGAAGTCTTCTCTTTCGCCTCATTTGACTCTTTTATGGCATTCTTTGCTGAAGTTTTCGTTTCTTTTGATTCTTTGCTCTCTTTTTTTGTTTTCTTGTTTGCATTGTTCGGAGTCTTTGTGCTCGCATTCAATGCTTTCTTTTTAGTGATATTATTATTATTATTACTATTACTCACGACTGGATTGTTAGGATTGTTAGAATTGTTAGGTTTAGTCTGTTTGGTCGGCTTCTCGCCATTCAATACCCGCACCACAGCGTCCGTCGAGTCCTTCTTGTCGATCACCGCTTTGGCCATCACTTGCAGCCACTCCAGGGTTTTGTCCACTTCTAGTCCGGCAACGATTTTCGACGGCTTTGCACTCAACACATCCCCCGCAATGAATCCTATCATCGGTTATGTCAGACATTAATCTCTTACTATATTCTGTGATATCATATGAATAGTAAAGTGAAAATATGTTGCAATCAAATGAAAATTATGCAATTCATTTAAATTCTCATTAATATGTGCCGAAAAACGTGAACCAAAATTAAAAAACAATTTAAATAACTATTAAAAGAGTAATTTACGGAGAAATACTCGTATTGAACATAATATGCAGTAATATAACGATAATAACCGGTTGTGTCGATGGCTTTCTGAAGGAATACCATTTTCGACTCCTTTTCCTTCACATTCTCAGCGATCAATTCATTGTCTTTATAGAGATCTTTGAGAAATCCATGACTTCTTATAATCTATTGCATATGTAATGAGAAAACAATAGACTGTATGTATTGGCAGCTAATATGCACTAGAATTGCATTTCATGCAGAATATGACAAATACTAACACTAGTGATGAGGTCGTGAAGGAATCTAAAGGGAGGTCTCCTCAACAGCTTGTCTGTGATGACCGGCTTTTTGACAATTTTGGTCAACACTTCTAAACTGGTTTTCACTAATTTCGGATCAATTTCTGAGGACATAATCGCTGGTTATACCAATTAATGTCACCAATGCTTGCAATAATTATGTTATAAAAAAGTTTGTTGTTTTCAATCACGAATAATGTGTTGCTATGGTTTGCTATAAATTAGTGCTGAATATTGAGTTATAGTTATTTCTTATTCCCTAATAAATCGATAAGTAATTCAATAATTATGACAATTGTTGCCATCAATTGCGGCAACAAATGTCATGTTTGATTCATTTGAATCAATTATGTAATCATGAATTAATTGTTTGCTTCACAAAGTTTTTGCCTATAATTTAGAGTTCAATGAATTCGTGAGTCTATTGAAAAGCAATGAAATGAACAGAACTTTCAATACTTTTGCAAAACTCGAGTCTATTCTGGAAAAACATTCACACTATAGATGCCATCTATTGGTCAACACTATTATGTAATACACAACACATTTACATACAGTGACGACAACATGAATGCAATGCATTGATAGCATAGTTACGCAATCATTGCTATACATATACACAGAGTTTGCATGAGTTTTGCTGAAGAATATGAAATTCAATACAAATGCCATAAATGGATGGGAAGTGTCTTAAAGTGTGACTTCTTTACCATTGAGCCATCGATTCGCACCAATGCCTCAGTTACAAGACATGAGTCCAGAATCGCAAGAATTGGAGTCCAGAGTGTTGTCACTGAAGGAGTCCGGCAACCAATTGGTCAAAAGCGGTGACCATTTCAATGCAATCCAAGAATATTCAAAAGCATTGGATTTAGTGGACAATTGTCTCAATAATAACACCAATGAAACAAATCGTGTCAATCTCTATAAGAACCTGAGTTTGTGTTATCTTAAGCTCGAAGACTATGACAATACCATCAGTTACGCCACCAAAGCGCTAGAAGTGTGTCCGCAAGACGTGAAGACTCTTCTGCGAAGAATTTCAGCGCTGGAAGCGATTGAACGCTATTCCGATGCCTTCAAAGACGCTCTCAATGTCCAACACTTGGAGCCAAACAATACTTACATCCAATCGGTTCTCAGAAGACTTAGCGTTAAGATCCAAGACATCGCTAAACAAAACTCAAGTACTTCTACACGACTGACACAAATGTTTGGATACTTGTCTGACGAGAGTGTCGAGTCTTCAAAGCGGATCCAATCGGCCAATAATCTGATGGTTTTGGTGAGAGACAAGTCGGCGAAGAAGATGTTTATTGAGAGCAATGGTCTGCAAGTGTTGGCGGATGTGTTGCGGTCTAAATGTGATCTTCAAATCAAAGTATCGGTCGTCAGAGTATTGACGGAATTGTCTAATAATTCAGTGGACAGTACTGTGGAAGCGTTGAAAGTGATTGACATTCAATTCTTGATAGAAATGCTGAGCGAATCGTTTGATGAGCAGAATATAACTGCCATTCAATTGAATGTTCAGACATTAATTGAATCGTTGAGTGGTTTTTGTGCCAAAGAAGACAAGAAACCGGATAAAGAGTTACTGAAAGCAAACGAAACACAAATCAATGCTATAATGTCTTCACTCGTGAAGAGCTCAGTGCTACGGATGATGTCCGCCAAGAGTCGAGACGCTATACTGGAGCTGTTGATCACAAACGTTGACTACTCTGCTCTCGATTGGGGCCAGAGATTGGTAGAAATGGACGGACTCTGGAATCTTCTGGAGATCGCGTCGGAACTCGAAGAAGTGAGATATGAGAGCGGAATGAATATCACGTCAAACACTCGAACCCATGTGTCGCTGCTCTTAGACCGGGTTTACTTGAGTGCCAACAGCGATGCCAACAGAGAGACATTCAGAGAGAAAGTGATGCACTTTATTAACTCCAAACTCAAAGGTATGGACATTGAAGACAAAGTGCGCGCCACCGCCACCATCACTGCCTTATTGATGGGACCCCTGGATGTGGGCAATCATTGCTTGGGTCAGATGGGAGTCATGGAAATGATGTTAGTTATGGCCGGTTCTGATGATGTGGTGCAGCAATGCGTGGCCGCCGAAGCCATCATTGCCGCCGCTTCTAAGAAGGATAAGTGTAAAAGTCTGGCCTCAATGGGCGCACCCATACTCAAGAATCTATACAAAGCGTCCAACGATCGCATTAAAGTTAGGGCACTGGTAGGTCTCTGTAAATTGGGTTCAGTTGGAGGCACTGATGCTTCAGTCCGAACATTCTCTGACGGCTCCACATCTAAGCTCTCGAAAGCCTGTCGACAGTTCCTCATCAACCCATCAAAGGATAAGGATATGAAGAAATGGTCGGCCGAAGGGTTGGCATATTTGACACTTAATGCAGAGATTAAAGAAGAGTTAATTGAAGACAAAGAAGCCATCAGTGCTTTGGTTGAAATGTCCCGAAATGGTGACCTATCGGTGCTGTTCGGAGTTGTGACCACTTTTGTTAATCTGACGAACAGTTATGAGAAGCAGGAAGTGTTGCCTGAAATGATAGAATTGGCGAAATTCGCGAAACAACACGTCCCCGAAGATCACCCCAAAGATGATAAGGAATTCATCGACAAAAGGTGTCGAATGTTGTGTGAACTGCAAATCGTGACCGCTTTGGTCGCGTTGACTAAATCCCAGAGCAAAACGAGTCGCGAAATGATTTCCCGCGTGTTTAACGCCATTTGCGAACTCCAAGAAGTGCGGGGACTTGTCGTACAACAGGGAGGCGTCAAAGCGTTGCTTAAGTTAGCGCTTGAGAACAATACACAAAACGGCAAAAACCTGTCGAGTCAGGCGTTGGCCAGAATCGGCATAACTATCAATCCCGAGGTTTCCTTTCCGGGTCAGAGGTGTCTGGAAGTGGTTCGGCCTCTCATTAATATCTTACACCCGGACTGTACTGCTCTACAGAATTTTGAGTCACTCATGGCTTTGACAAACTTAGCGCAGATCAGTGCGAGTGTGAGGTCGAGGATTATCAAAGATAGCGGATTCTCGCGAATCGAGAACTACATGTATGAGGAGCACCCTATGCTCAAGCGAGCGGCCACTCAATGTTTGGCGAATCTGATTGTTAGCGACGAGACCGTGAAGCTGTATGAGGGGGACAACGATCGGGTCAAGTATTTGGTGATTCTGTGCGAAGATGAGGACTTGGATACCGTGAGAGCAGCGTCCGGTGCCTTAGCTATGCTCACAGCTGTTAGTAAGAAGTCGTGCCAAAAGGTGTTTGACGCCAAGTGTTGGCTCGAGTGTCTCATTCAGTTGACGTCCACTAAGGACGCGGATCTCCAGCACAGAGGCCTTTGTGTTGTTTACAATCTGATTGATTCTGGCAATGAATGCGCTGAGAAAATAGTAGAAACACAAATATTTGAGATACTTGTGGCTATCACTCGACCAGAAGTGGATGATATCGACGATAAAATCAAAGATATCGCCAGAACTGCTCTAAAGAGGGCTGAAGAACAGCAACTGATTAAAAACATTGAAAACTTGAAAACCGAATAAATGAACCGTTGATTAGATTTAGAGTTTGATAAAAGCCTAAACCCTGTTTACAGTATTTTGAAACAATCTTAATTACAAATTCATTGTGACATCAATTTACACTAGAATTTACATTTATGTCCCTTTAATATACAATTATTTATTTGTTACTGTATTTAAAAAGAAATTAAAATTAAATGTTCTTAAGAAGTTTGGTCTATAATTCATTGAACACTTTATTTACGAAACAAATATTAAAAGTTTGCTTTGTTCCGGAAACATCAAGTTTATGATAAACTTATCACTTTTATAAAATATGATTTTTGTGTTTGAGTTATTAATTCTAATCACAATTAAAAGTTTAATTAAGATAACTGTCCAACATTTCAAATACGATAATGAACTTTGAGGTGCAAACAAGTTTGGAGGTCAGTGCTAAAAATGATTGCAAATAAGTTGCCAAAACTCTTTCGTTGAACGAAACCTATAAAAAAGGGAAACTTTCGTTGACCTAAAGTAATAGAAAAGGAATTTTCAAACAAAAATGACTTTTAAATTGATTGTCACTCTAATGGGTAAGCAATTTATTATATCACTAAAAGATGATTAAAAATGAAATGGTATTCTAACTTATTAACTGTTTTAGTTGTATTGGCGTCTGAAGCCATCAGTGGTACCCACCATGAAGTTCACACTTCATTCGGTGTCTCCCATGGTTCACAGATTCCCAGACATTTGCTGTACGACGGCTTCCGATTCCAGCCCTTCCCACAAACTTTCCAAACATTTAGCGCCGGAGCACCTGTGAGTGTCTTCACGAATGTGGCTCCTGTGCAGCAAATCATTCCTCAGCATTTACTCACTGGGTGGAGATCTTCACAATATCCGCATACCATTCCCAGCCATTTGATCTCTTTGACACAGCCGGCACCGGCATTGATCCCATTCACGGTTCAACAACCAGAATCTGTGGCACAACCGTTGGTCCAACCGATCCAGACATTCACGCGAACACAACTGGTATCTCCCGCAGTAAAGGGAAGGACACAAATTGTTCAAAATGTTCCTGTAGCACCATTAGCTCCAGTAGTCTCACAGCCAGCACCGGAACCCCTACCGGTTTCAGTTGTTTCTCAGAGAGAATCACTGCCTCTGACTACTTCTAACGCATTTACGACCCAAACCCTAACCAACACTCAAACCTTTAGTAACAGTCCGTTTCAGACATCAACCAAACCATTGAATTTTGCTCCCAATTTGCCTGAAGTTCAAAATGTCCAGCAGTTTGTCAATCTGTCAGACAATACATTCAAACAGACATCGACTCCGCAACAGTTCCAACAAACGCTTCAGACGTCAGATCAGTTGGTGAGCAACACATTGCCTGAGACACCGACCACTCGACACCAATCGGTCACTCAAACTATGGGCCAAACATTCACTCAACCCATTGCTCACACTCTGTCTCAACCCGTGTTCACCACTCAAGTGTTCACAACTCAGGGACAGCCCCTAACCACTCAAGCGGTAGAGCCGACTCACATCCAGAGCTCGTCCACTACTTTCAACCCTTAAGTTTCAAGTTTTCAAACTAATGTCTAATTTGAATACAAATTTCAATTTTATATTTTGAAACTATTTTTAATAAAAAAGATTTGAATTTATATTTTATTGAATCGCAAATGAATTGCTTTCTTATGAGTAATGAAGGCATGAATAACACAAACGACTAGTGAATCCATTGAATCAATCAATCGGTTAAAGCGATCAGCGCTTCGACAACACTTCCGGCGCACTCCCGGAGCTTCAGCTCAGCCGTCGTCCGCGGGATCTCCATCTCTTTCATCTGCAATACAAACACACCGTTAGTCCGCACATCACCGCAACTATCACTCAATTGGTCTCACAATGAGCTCGACGTCGTCTTTATTGATCACCACTTTCGCCAATTCCCTCATTCGGGCCACTCTTTCGGCCGTCTCTTTGGATCGTTTGTCGTCAAAGAGAGACATCGCCTGAGAGGCAGACAATCAGACAATGAGATGAATTGATGGTACGAGTGGTGACATGCGGTCATGACTTACATCTGCGATGTCCTGCGACGAGATCTCTCTCTCCTCCTCGAAGTCGGTCACCTTCTCGAGGTCTGCGGCCCCGGAGTCATGTTTGGCGACCTTCTTGGCCACCGGTCGCACGTCATCCACATCTGGCGTCTCCTCCACGCCGTTCACCTTTTCATTCACCTCTTCAGACATTATTCTTCGACTTCTCTTAAATAAAATGTCATAAAAACTAAATAACAAAAAAAATGTGCAAAAAGTGTACAAAAAATGTTTGATTTTCTCATAAAAAAGACATTCAATTGTAATCAAAACAAACGTTTCGCTGAGAAATGCACTCAAAATTCATGTGTTTTTCGCGTTAATTGTCGCAAAAATCGTTACGTAATTCATATGAATCTCATTCGCGAAAAGCAAACGTGTATTCAATACATGCCATCAATGATGACATCCATTGCACACGTATGAAGCGCTCAAAACCATATGGACTCACAAACAGGGTTTGCACTCAATCCTCACTTTTTATACACACTTTATTCAACATTTTCACCGCATTTGCACACATTTCGGTGCACCCCCTGTCCCCCTCTCACTCACTATCCGCTTATTAGGCAAATATAACACTTAATAGACAATTGATTCATAGATTAGTTTATTATAGTTTTGAAAATCTAATGAAAAATATGTCAAAAAAGTTGACAAACAATGAGTTTGATGTCTGACCGCATGGTTGGCCCCAAAGCGCACCCAAAATGACACGTTGTTTATGAGAGTGAGGAGTGAAAGCAGCGATAAATCTGTTCATTGAGTGTATATTTTGTCCATTTGTTCATAAGATATATGATTTGATGGAAAGCATGGCTACGACTTCAGGCAAGTCTTCATTACCACTCTTTGTCTTCCGGTTATCCACTGCGAGGGACGCACTCCTCTCTCGCGGAAACCATTGTCTCGATCACTGAAATGACACAATAGTGTGTTCAGCGATGTCTCTCAACGCAAGTGTTTGAGACAATTGGTGGCAATAATCGGCGCAAAAGTTTTGAAACAAATTGGTTGTAATAAATGGTTTACTGATTGACAGGAAAGGGAAAGAAGGGAAAGGGAACGAAAGCGAAGGCCATTCCGCTGTCGATGTTTGTGGCGGACGACTCATCGGCGCCCCAGGGATTCAATGTGGTCCACACACACAAACCCAAACTCGATTGGGCCGCAGAGGTGGACGACCAGGACTTGGACGGTAGGCCACCACGAGTGCCACTCCACTGACTAACACTGTGTTTGTCTGCCGTATAGATAAGTTCACCCTTAACTACAAGAGGGTGGACACCTCCAAAGTATTACTGCCGTCGGCGCCGAAGTCGACGCGCGGACCCGACATCGACATGGAACGGGTGCCGGCGGACCCCCCCTTCAAAGCCTATTTAGGAAACCTTCCGTACGATGTGACCGAACAGGAGATCACCAGATATTTCGGAAAACTTAGTGTATTATCCATTGTTTGACGCATGGATTGAATGCTTTGATTTAACATTGATTTGCATCCAAACAGATAATAGACGTCCGTTTGCCTCAACTTAACGGACGACAGCGAGGGTTCGCTTACGCGGAGTTTGAGACCAGAGAGTCACTGATCGACGCCCTCACGAAGAATGGAGACATGTTTCGGAACCGACAGCTCAAAGTCGGACTTCCCGGAGACAACGCCGGTTCGGCTGACATTTAGTTTGAATGAAATTGTGTTTTAATTGACTAATTATTTGGCAGAAAATAATACCCGCGAAGGCCGACCAGTAAGGGAGGAACGACAGGACAGGACTGCCGGCGACTGGAGGTCCGGTTCAGGGCCGACACGACCGGAAGAGCCACGCGATTCCGGTCGAGACAACTATAGAAACGGTTTCGACGACAGGCGCTCCCAAAGAGAGCCCTCCGAACGAACGAGTTTTGGCCGATCGTCGGACGGCGGCGAGCGCTCGTTCAGACCATCCAATACACGGAACGATAGGGACAGACATTTCGAGCCCTACGACAACAGTAATAGTTATTCAAACGATGGGTTCAGTCGATCTCATGATCGCGATTACGAGCGACCGAACAATCGTTACGGAAATCGCGACAATTACGGCGAATCCAACGATCGATCCTATGGTCGACGCTATGAAGACTCCGGAAGCAGATATTCGGAGAGGAGTGACGACAGGAGACAATTTGGACGCGATTTCGATAGGAATCGAAGGGATGGTCCGACTCGTGATTACGAATCGCGCAATAATTCTTCGCCGCCTCCGAGTCGGGACTCACACGAAGAGTCGTCTTCGCGACCGCAAGAGAGACAGAAACTGCAATTAAAGCCGCGAACGAAACCCATTACTGAGAACAACGACAATGTGACCAATTCTGCGATATTCGGCGGCGCAAAGCCTGTAAATACAGCCGCCAGGGAACAGGAGATTGAAAAGAAACTCCTCAAAGAGAGGGAAGAGTCCGACAAGAAGTTGGAGACCAGCGGCGAGGGTCGCACCCGACGCATCAGTTCCAGTAGTAATGTGAGCGCCAATTCGCGCTCTCGAAAGGGCTCGGATTCCGGTCCCAATTCGCGCGATTTGGACGATAGCCGCGGCAGTGGACGGCGTCCGAGGAAGACGAGTGAAAGGGACAGGAATTCCGGTTCAGACAGTGGACCCAAATATACTCTGATGACTCGCGGTGGCAGAGATGGCAACGACTCATCCCATGCGGGCTCTCGGTTCACACCATCGCGCGGAGATCGAGGAGACAGAGGAAGCGACAGCAGGGGTTCGTATAATAGAGGAAACGGTGGACCAAATCGTAATAACAATAACAATAATCGCGGCAAAGATCGGCACACAGACGGTGACAGTTACGACTCGTATGACAAACCCCCGCGAATGAACCAAAACAACCAGAGGTATGAAGAGGAGGGCGACCGCAAACCACAGGTGAGATACAGTAGTGTTGGTGTGTATTGGGAAGTGAGTGACTAATTGCTTGATGTGTTTGAAGGCTATCATAAGTTCTAACAAATTCGCACATTTGGATACTGAAGACCACGATGAAGATGATGTCCCCAACCCTTCCGACTAAACCGTCGATATATTCACTGACTTTTTCTGAATTTTGAGAGCAAAACACAATTATATTGAATGTAATGTTTTTTCTCGTGATTTCTTTTACTGCAAAACTGTTTATAATTTTTCGGTTTTCTTTTCAGTTTTTCATTATATTGAGAATATATTTAATGATTTAATGATATTATATTTGAATATTGATTGATATATTTTGAAATATTAGGCATTTTTGTTCTTTTGTTAAACTAATTTAATATTATTAGGCCATTGTGTAAACCATTTGTCAAATATTCTCTGATATTTACGGCTAATTATTTTAATAGAATTTTTAAGAGTACAGTATATACAATACTATTGAGAGCTAATAATCGACTTTTTAATTAATTGTAAATTATTTGACTATTTCTTTGTATAACAAAGACATCTGTTGTAAACAATTGATTGCATGAATAGAAGTGAATTGATTATAAATAGCCATTTGATTGGAGTGATGGCACCGTTGGCCAAATACATGTATTTTAGTGGCAAAAGCACTCTACCTTTTTATCTGATTATTATATTATTATTATTTTCCAAATTTCTATTATGTATTATAATTTTTAAATCAATACATAATAATAATAATAAAAATTATATATTCAACAGTTTTATTATAAATATAGTGGCATTTATTTCATTAATTTAATAATTATTAAAATATTCAGTTCTGACTTAATATATAATTTAATAAAAAGGCTGTTTCATTGGCTAACACTAACAGCACATTTAGTGAACAAAATGAGGAATTCTGTCATTTTTAAAAATATAATTTATAATTTCATTATTCATAATATGTCTATATATTGATATCTAATTGAATCACACAATCATAAACTGATTATAAACTGAATTTGATTCGTTTGTTAAGAGGAGGAGTTTGAGTCAATTTATTGAAATCAAATTTCCTCTTCACCACTGAATTCCTCTTCCATTTCGACGAATTGATTATATTTCCAAACATTTGGTTCTGTTTAGTGCCGCTAACCATAGCTGGATTACAAAGAGTCTCTACGAGACCAGTGCCCACAACAGAGGGCCGGCCAACCACTATACGCGCCGATGGAGACGACAAATCATCGCTCAATCCTTCATTCAATTAATGTTAGTACAATTCAAACGCATATATTATGTCATATTTACCGATAAGAGTGGCGTTCTTCAGGAAATTGGTGGTCGTTTCGAAGGTCATGGCCTGAATAGGGGCCACGCCATCCATGGACTGTCTGTTCATTCCTTTGATTTGTCCGCTGAATGTCATGTAATCGGATATTAAAGACAGATGTCTTGAATCGACATGAATGCCATAAACTGCGAACACGTTAGAGATCTCGCGCTGAATAGCCTGAGCGCCGGCTTCGATGCCATACGTGTTGGCGATGACGTGGATGTCATTGGAGTAAATCCTGTTGATGTCGAAAATGTGGTCGTAAGCAAAGATCTCGTGAATACCGATGCCTTCCGTTTTGAGAAGTTTGCCGAAAGTGGCGCCACGTTTGGCCGCATTGTTGTCTTTGACAAGGAAGGCGCGCTCTATTTTGCCGATCTTATGGATATAGGTTTTGTGGGCCTCCTCCTCAATGATTGAAGTCATGTCCAGTTTTGTGTTCTTTATCTCGTATTTGAGAGTCACTTCACACCACTCCTCATGCTTTGTGTCGAAGTCATAGTCAGCGATAGTTTGGCTCACGTTTTTCACTTTGTTTTGTCGCATCAGTCGCTGAGCCTTCAGTTCCGCCCGTTTGGCACTCTTTTGTCTCTTTTGCTCTTTTCTGTGACTAATTCGGTCTTCGACTGGATTTTCAGAGATTTGTTCGGAGCTATCGTTCAGTTCAATGTCGCCGTCATTCACGGGTTCGGTCGCTATTTCCTCGACATCTGAATCCTCTATCACTTGAATCTCTTCATCGTCTGGTTCTTCGTACTCCTGTTCCTGATTGTGTCGAGTTTTGTTGCGCTGAGCAGTGGTGTCGCCGTCGTCTTGACCCACATCTTCATCATCAGAACTCATGGGTTCTTCGTCGTCATTACGGTTCACATTATTGCCATCAAACGCATCGTTTGAATCCTCGTTCTCTTCGGATTCAGCTTTTTTTGCTTTGCTTTTGGCTGTAGTTCTGCCTCTATTTGAGTTATCAAACAATCCATGAGTTTTCGATAGAATTGTTTCCCTTTTTTGGATCACATCTATGAGTTGCTTAAAGAACTTATTTTCCATAAATCGCAAAATAAACGGTGGATTTGTATAGCATTTGTGTTTATAGAGACTTTTAGGCAAAAACTGAAACTTTAAGTGATATACGCGCCAACGCTTAGTATCTTCGATGGCAAGTGTTTCGGTCACGTCTACGAACTCGAGGACATCACTCAGTCTGACTGAAGTCAGCTTTAGTCGCATTCGTTCCGCTTCTGCGTCGATGTCTCCCTCAAAGTTGTTCACAAAAGGTATGTCTAGACTGGGAGTCGCGATCTTAGGGCTGGCAGTCATCAAGATTTCTCTGAGCCGAGGAATTCCAAGCGTCACGTTCATCTCACCTCTTCCAGCGAAGTGAAAGGTATTGAGCGTCATCTGAGTGGAGGGCTCTCCCACTGATTGAGCCGCTAATAGTCCCACTGCTTCTCCCGGTTCGCACAAACTCTTCATATAATACGAGTTCATTGTTCTCTTGTATTCTGTCGACGAAATGCTGAGCGGTTCCAAAGAGTTGTTTAAAAGGTTGTCCGCATTTTGAGAAATATATTTATTTATAATAGAATCCAAGCGCTCACTAATTGATCCAAAGTTAATATCGGGGCGGAAAACACTAGTGACCGGATCGGGACAGGGCTTGCCCTCAAATATATAGCGGTTATACTTCTTACGGTTTCCACTTAATGCCGACCACTTTGTGATCAAATCTGCTTTTGAATATTTTTGACTTTTTTGTGCCGAAAACGCCAGAAAAGGAGATCTCCTCTCTTTGAGTCTAAATGTGTTGTCATTTTCACTCAACCAGTGCTCTATTTGCTGCTGATATGCAAACATATTTTTATCCGATATATTGTTCAATATTTCTATTTCTTTAGGCGTCGGACGTAAGGCATCGTTGTTTTGGATCACAATAGGAATGACTTTCTCTTTTAACATTTGACTCTTAAGGATATCGAGACCGTCTCCTCCGTAGAGTAACTGAACAACACTTCCTTCACTGTCTCTTACAGTCATATCGTAGTTAACTACCAGTCCTTCGAGATGTTTAATGAGACATCTTTGCAGATATCCAGAACGGGATGTCTTGACTGCAGTATCGATCAGACCTTCTCTTCCGGCCATACAATGAAAGAAGAACTCTTGCGGACGAATACCAGTCATAAAGCGTTGTGCGACAAACCCTCCCGCTCTGGGCTCTGTCTCGTAGGGTCTGAATGAGGGTAAAGATCTTCCGGACATCATTAGAGGCACTCTTCGGCCTTCTAACTCGATTTGACCCAAAAGGCAAGAGATCTGAATGGCGTTCACTGAGCCTCCCTTAGCCCCCGCCTGTATCATCATTTGCAGGTTATTGTATGGAAACTGTTTGACCAGTCCTTTGGGTAAACAGTGTTCTGTTATTTTATTATTGAGTTCATCCGTCTGTCCTTTCATGCATTTGTCTAACTGTTTCATATAGAAGTCATTTGGGTTCGTGTGAGCGCTCTTCAGTTTGTCTAACAGCACGTCGTTGTCGTCGTCCTCCTTGAGACCCATAGCCTCTGCGGCAGCATTTCTGCCCATTTTCACCGATCGCTTAATAACTCGTTGTCGTCTGGCGTTTGGTTTATCCTCAACAAGGATGTCGTGAATGCCTAAAGTGAAACCGCTGTGTATTTGCAGATAATTAGTGCACAAACGGGCGAAACTAGTGAGTAGTGCCGATGAGGTCGGGCCGCCATAGAGTTCATAACAACAGTGGATGAGTCCGTAAGGATTTGGACCCAAATTCACTTTATCTATAACACCGCACAGCAGCTCTCCTTTCCTTATAATCACATGACTCTCACACATGTCTGTCAACTGTAAGGGTGTTCCGCCTGCAGTCCACATTCTCGGGCGCACTCTCTGCAATATTTTTGGATTTAGTTTACTGGGGATCGAAAGGGTGGGCAATGGTTTGCCTTCTGGCACTAAATTCATAATAATTGTGGTAATGATTTGCTTTCCAGACCACAGCCGTTTGGGTTTAATGATGGCCGGGGCCACCAATTTGAGCGGTTTGTTGAGGAATGAAAGCGCGCCGTAAAGTAATTCCTGAAAGTCTCCTTTCGTGAAGAACTGACCTCTTATTGTGAGCCAAACGCCGCCAATGATGTGATCCTGAATGAGACCACTCAATGGGGTGCCGTCTTTGGGCACAAGGAATTGGAAGTTAACGCTCGCTATGTTGTAGGCCTCGGCGCGGGCCAACTCGCTCTGAGGGAAGTGGGCGTTCATTTCGTCGCCGTCAAAGTCGGCGTTATAACACTTGCAGTTCGCGTAGTGAAGGCGTAATGTTTTCTCCTTTGGAAGCACTCGTGCCTTATGTGCCATAATTGACGGCTTGTGTAGTGTTGGCTGACGATTGAGTAGCAATGCGTCGCCCGACAAGAGATGTCGGTTCACAACACGAATATCTCTATCATTGAAGTAATGTTTGGGAACCTTTAGGCGATCGGCCAAACTCTTGCGTAAAGCAGAGTCCGTGGGAGAGAGTCGCACAGTCCGGCCGCCTTCGTAGGTCACCGATAGAGCGCCGGGATATATGTCGGGCCCATTCATTATCATTTGCCTCAACTGTTCAATATTATGGTTGTTGACGGGCTGTGGGTACGAGAGTTTTGTGGCGAAAACCATCGGAACTCCAATTTCGTCGACCATTATGTAAGGATCGGGTGATATGACAGACCGCGCGGCATAATTCACTCGCTTTCCCATCATATGCTTCCGGAAGAGCCCCTCTTTCTTCTCTAATATCTGCTTAACTCCCGTCGCCTTATTGTCCGGTAATTTATCCATATCCGAGTCATACAAACGATTGCATAGAAGTTGCAGTTTTTGCCAACTCATGTGAAACTTCGCCACGTCTTTGATCCGATCTTTCGGTCCATTGGGAGGCGCAGAGGACGTGGACGGACTGCTGTCGTCGATTGGCAGGCCTTTTGCCTGACGAAAGGCAGTGTCCAACACATCCGAAGCCATTATGATTTGACTCATAGCACTGGTCTGTTCGCCTTCAAACTGTCGACCGTGCATGTGATGTAAGGGTCGGAACCGATTGGGAGGCACTGTAATGGTGTCCACAAAGAACACATCTATTGGTGTCGAGTCTCCAGTACACGACACGTCGGGCCTCAGGAATGGGAATATTCTGTGAAGCGATTCCTTCTCATTGGCCCAAAGGGCGCGCAAATGACTTCTGGCCATAAGTGGAGTCAAATGTGATTTGCCTTTCGCTCCGCTCATATCCATTGGGTTCATGTCTTCTATTTGTTCCGCACTTTCACTGCCAATATGTTTGGGCTTTCGGTTCACCTTAGCTTTGGACGCATTCATCACAATCAACGCATTGTTGAGTACAGTTAAGCCCTGTTTATGAGCCGCGCACTGAAGACACTTCTTACTCGGCTTCAGAAGCCTTCCGCCCATAAAGTCTTTGTACATAATCTGCTGTTTCTCCACAATATTCTTCACATTTAGATTACTTTTCGCCGATTTGGTGACCCTTTTGTTGAACTCTTCGTCAATCCTTTCCCTTAACTTCCGGCGCACATGTAGTCTGATTTCAGCCGCACCTACAGTGCTATCGCTGTCGTTCGTCAGTTGAGACCCATATTCTGCTAAGTCTTCGACTATGATATCGAGACCACGACTTAACGCTTCCAATTGCGCGATCTTTATCTCCAAATCGGTCGACGAGAACAGGAGATAATGGCAATCGAAACAACACATCTTCAGTAACTGTTGGCACAGATAAACCAATTGTGAGTGAATGGTGTCAATGAGTTAACCACTACTCAGACCTGAAATAACTGTTTGATGAGGAATGGGTTGAAGACAGGAAGCGCCAGATTTATGTGTCCGTAATGTCCGCAACACTCAAACTCCGAGAGACCGCACGTCACACACGACTCACTTCTTTTGGTGGGACCTATCGGGCGAGACATACAGACATCACTCACCACTCAATGGGTCCATCAATGGCTATGCAATGGATTACCGAAAACCGAGTCGTATAGGCCTCCGACCTGCGGCTGATCCCCTTCATCGAAGGACTTCCACTTCTCTACGTGTAAGACACTCAACCTCTTCACCTCATCCTTACCGATGATGCCGAACGACACACCAGTGATCTGGCTGTTGATGGCTCTGTTCATTGCGTTCACACCACAAACCAATTCACCATAAGTTCAATGCAATCGCCAAAGAAGTAGACATCGATTGCCGAGACATGTGTTTGGCGTTGAGTTCGCGTCACGTGATTGTGATTACTGTCTGTGAACCAAAACACGATCTCTTCGAACAATGTATTGTTCAAAAGCAATGTAAGTCAGGGTCTTATCAATCAGTGCGTTATGTGTATTGAGTTTTGGTAAAGGGATTCGTGAATACATTATATAACGTGACGTTATTTGCGAAAGCATTTCATAATTGAAAAGCAATTTAATTAAAAAGAGTGTAGAAGTGAACCATTGGTTCGTATGGCGAATGTCTGCAAGGAATGCGCGGCCATTGTATGCGTTTTGGCGATTGTGCGCACACTCTGACTGGTGTCGAGCAGTAGTGGTCTTATTGTTGAACGAAAAGTGCATTTCATTTGCATTTGACATCAAAATCGCATTCAATTTGACAAACAATTTGTTGATCCAATCGACACCCGAAGAGACCATCGATTGCGTGAATCCGTGCGAATCAGACATCTTGTGACGTGATGGCGGACTACGAGGACGAGATGGATGTGGAGGGAAACAACGGAGAGGTGAACAGCACTGAACTGCCGTCCTCTTCGACGCAGGCAGTGGTCGGACGGAAGCGGTTTGAGGTGAAGAAGTGGTCGGCGGTGGCGCTGTGGGCCTGGGATATAGTTGTGGACAACTGTGCCATTTGTCGCAACCATATACGTCGTTGTCGTCGTCCTCCGAGAGACCCATAGCCTCTGCGGCAGCATTTCTGCCCATTTTCACCGATCGCTTAATAACTCGTTGTCGTCTGGCGTTTGGTTTATCCTCAACAAGGATGTCGTGAATTCCTAAAGTGAAACCGCTGTGTATTTGCAGATAATTAGTGCACAAACGGGCGAAACTAGTGAGTAGTGCCGATGAGGTGGGGCCGCCATAGAGTTCATAACAACAGTGGATGAGTCCGTAAGGATTTGGACCCAAATTCACTTTATCTATAACACCGCACAGTAGCTCCCCTTTCCTTATAATCACATGACTCTCACACATGTCTGTCAACTGTAAGGGTGTTCCGCCTGCAGTCCACATTCTCGGGCGCACTCTTTGCAATATTTTTGGATTTAGTTTACTGGGGATCGAAAGGGTGGGCAATGGTTTGCCTTCTGGCACTAAATTCATAATAATTGTGGTAATGATTTGCTTTCCAGACCACAGCCGTTTGGGTTTAATGATGGCCGGGGCCACTAATTTGAGCGGTTTGTTGAGGAATGAAAGCGCGCCGTAAAGTAATTCCTGAAAGTCTCCTTTCGTGAAGAACTGACCTCTTATTGTGAGCCAAACGCCGCCAATGATGTGATCCTGAATGAGACCACTCAACGGCGTGCCGTCTTTGGGCACAAGGAATTGGAAGTTAACGCTCGCTATGTTGTAGGCCTCGGCGCGGGCCAACTCGCTCTGAGGGNAGTGGGCGTTCATTTCGTCGCCGTCAAAGTCGGCGTTATAACACTTGCAGTTCGCGTAGTGAAGGCGTAATGTTTTCTCCTTTGGAAGCACTCGTGCCTTATGTGCCATAATTGACGGCTTGTGTAGCGTTGGCTGACGATTGAGTAGCAATGCGTCGCCCGACAAGAGATGTCGGTTCACAACACGAATATCTCGATCATTGAAGTAATGTTTGGGAACCTTTAGGCGATCGGCCAAACTCTTGCGTAAAGCAGAGTCCGTGGGAGAGAGTCGCACAGTCCGCCCGCCTTCGTAGGTCACCGATAGAGCGCCGGGATATATGTCCGGCCCATTCATTATCATTTGCCTCAACTGTTCAATATTATGGTTGTTGACGGGCTGTGGGTACGAGAGTTTTGTGGCAAAAACCATCGGAACTCCAATTTCGTCGACCATTATGTAAGGATCGGGTGATATGACAGACCGCGCGGCATAATTCACTCGCTTTCCCATCATATGCTTCCGGAAGAGCCCCTCTTTCTTCTCTAATA
>CAJPVJ010000660.1:0-21739 GCA_905397405.1 Oppiella nova
TGAGTTTCTAAAATAAGTACCCAATTCTCTATATTATTGATAATCAATTGTCGTAATAGTCGTGACATAAATGATGAAATTGTGTTAAAAATGAATGAATTCCCAATAGAATTCATGTCAAGTAATTCCGAGTACTTGTTTAATATGATTTCAATACAATCTGATACCCAATCATATTTCAAAACATATTTCATTTGTTGGCATTTGTCTACAATAAAAGACTTGAATTTATTCACGTCTAACGCATTTGCTAAATCACATTCAAAAATATTGATATTTCGATACTTTTTATCCCAGGCTTTCAGTATTTCTGAAATGATTGGATGACAACAATGATTGTACTTTTCATTAAATATTTTAATTTCCTTGAATGAAAAATTTAGTACAATTTTTTGTTCATTTATGACATTGTTCAAATGTTGCTTAAATGAGAACTCATTATCATATTTAAGCACATAATCTATTATTAAATGTTTTGATGACTGAATGTATTTGCAATGATATTCACTTAATATGTCTTTAATAATATGAGTACTTTTGTCACAAATGAGAAGTGGTGTACAAATCATTTTGGATACAAAGACATCATTTTTTAATTTTGTTGAATAAATAGGAAGCAGTTTATCATCAATACTAGAAATCAATTTATTGTATTCAAGAAGCTCTTCATTACTAACTTCACTGCAAATGCGGACCAACTGTTTAGACGATAATATTTTAGTTTTATTTAAACCCTTATTTGGATCACAGAATACACATTCATCTAAATTACAATTATTGTTGACTTGATTTGAATTATTAATAACTTTTGATACGTCAATCAATTCGTATATTTTTCGATAGGCTTTTGGTGCAAAATAGTTACCAATTGTATGAACTGATAGACCACTGGACACATCATTAATAGGGATGAGTCGCGTCCCTGTCTTACACTCGTCCCTATAATTAAGCACTAATTTTCTTGAATACATTGCCAACAAAATTAATTAATCCTTAAAACAACTTTTGAATATTAAAACATTAATATTCAGTACTATTGCAACTTTTTTGTTGTTAATGAGAGCATACTTTCCAAGTACTGAATTGAATAATACTTTCATTTGTAGTTTTGTTAGTCATTAAAGTCTCGTATTTAATAGTAAGAGTTGCTAAGGAGTGGTACTTTAGCTTTGAATATAAGCACAATTATTAGCTTTTATTAAATCTCTCTAGGTATTTATTTTTAAAACTATACATAATTTAATTTTAGATTTATAAAGAATAATAAATATTTAAATAAAATTCTGTGTAATAATCTAATAATTTAATGTTTTTATTTAATTTATAATTAAATTCATTTACTTTATTCAATGGGTTTTCAATATAATTAAATATACAAGTTTTTAGTGCATTTCTAAAATTTAATTATCTATTTAGATATTAAATTGCGAAAATAATATTTCTATTTTATAGTTTTTGGTTTATAATGATAGCATAACATTTAGATTAAATCTAATTTTAATTATTTATATGTGTTTAATATAATTTATTTGTATCAATATTGTATATAAATTATACTTTATGTTTAATAAAACATATTTTAAAATGCAGTACATGTAAATTTATATATTATTAAATAATAATTTATTTGTTTTATTTTTGTGTCAAAAGTAAAATATTTTGCTTTTTAGATATTAATTCCTGGTATAGGATATAGAGGTATATTAATAGTTAGTACGCTAGACTTATTACAAAAGTATATCTTTTATACAGTTATTAATTTAATACAGTATTTAAATCAATAGATTTGATGATTTTATGAATTAAATTTTATGTCACTTTATATTGCTACAATATTACTACATTATAAATAAAAATAAAATTGTTCTAGTCAAAACAAGACTATTCATATATATGTTTTCAAATCATCTTATAATTTAGATATCATAATAAAACTCATTTGTTTCTCAATGGATATTAGAAGTGAGCTCATCATACAGTGTATGTAAAAAAGTGTTCTTTAAGGGGAGTGTAGTGTTTCATATTCAAGAATTGAATACTAGTTAACTGTAATACCTTGATCATAAAACTATTTTTAAATATTTATTTAATATTAATTTCAATCTCAATTTATGTTTTCAACAAATCATTAATTATTTTTTATTTACATTTTCTTTAATATACAGCATTTTAAAATCAATAATAAATATTTAAATAATTAAAAGCTTGTGTAGTGAATTAAATAAAAAATGGTTAGCATAATTTGCTTTGTAAAAACATTATGAATTAATATTTGGTTCAATAAAACGTTAATTGTATAATTCATTAGTTTCTTTACGTATAATTTTGAAGTTAATTATAGTAAAAATATAAAAAATGAAAAATTAATGTTTGATGAAAAGAATATTATAAAGTAAAGTATTGAAACATCCAAATCTCTCTCTCTCTCTCTCTCTCTCTCTCTCTCTCGCGAATAATTTTCAGGTCAATGTAATTATGAAAAGTATATACATTTGAATGAAATTAAATGAAATAATGTGCGCAATAATCAGACCATAGGTTTGTTGTTGGTTACCGTCAGGTATGAGTGAAAATGAGTGTTTGGTGTCTGGGCCTAAAGGCTCAACTCATACACTGATACACACCACGTACTAACACGTGTTCATTAGTGCGGAACACCATTTATAGTATTAATGATTGCATGCATTGATTGGTGAGAGACCCCACCCAACCCTATCATACTCTGTGCACATCTTCAGTCACACTAAACAACAAAAATATAACAAAACAGTTGACCACATATTATGAAACAAATAAGGCTCTCATGTAATAGCGTATAATGTCCTCAATTTAACCTCATTTCACTTGCCGTTCATATCACTCCTCATGCCATACATTCAATTGCCCGACAATTTTTGGGTTAAGCACCGGTAGGTCTATTAGGACTGTGCACTCAATTACCACCAATTGTCATATTAATACCTCTCACTCTTTGGATACGAGTTAACCATATATTATAATAGTGAGTGTTTTGGTGATGAAATACCCCAAACATTGTCCACATAATCAAACTTATGTCTCAAAGCTTTGTATCGCACAGAATATTCTGTAAAACCATTCAGTCGTTATCTTTGAACAGTTAAACAAATAGTATCATAAAAGTTGTTATTATATGTTAAAAGTCTGCTTGAGTTGATGTGACCACTAGTTAGGCTGTAGTCCTATATTCATAATCATATCAATCAATTGTTAAGTTAAAGTGATTACAAGATGTCAACTCTACCATCGACTCAAACAGCGGCTCAGGGGGCGAGTCAGCACACTATCATCAAATCGGAGATTGATTTCCAAAGACTGGTAAGACATCACCCAAAGTCATATCAATCACACCAATAGATAATCAATTTGTTTTACTTTTTATACTTATTTCGACATCTGTCACAATCACTATTGTTAACATTAAAACATTGCCTTCATTTTTGAAAGATAAAACTTTTTCATTTCCCTGATAAGTTTATGAATGATTTTGTTATATAAAGTATATTAAACATGGTAATTATTATCGATATAGTTTACATTATTTTTATTAAAAACCTTTAGTGGACTAGTTCTTAATATATGATTTTCTAATAAAACAAAGTTCTCGCATTTTTTAATATTTTAATTACCTACACAATATATTATCGGTAAAAATAATAATTATTAATTAATACTTTTGTTATACTGAATAATAAATAATAAATCATAAACAAATCACTCAGTTTATTTATGTCAATTACTCGATTTTGCTCTAACAGCACTAAAAAGTGTGTCATAAGGACTACTTTATATAAGTATTTTTACAATTCATTCAAACACTTATAATAAATTTAATTAATTAAATGAAACTGACTTAAATCACTACTTAATAATAAATTATTATGAATAGTTTTGAAATAAATGTAAATATTGACAAAAAGTCTTAATGTTTAGTTGGAACACATGTTAGTGAATGCATGTGAGGGCATAAGGTTTACCAAATAGGTTGCCACTTACTAATGATAATATCAATATATTATATTGATTGACATTACATTAGAAGCCACACAGTGTGATGATAGATACTTTTATAATAAAACAACCATGTACCGGTATTAGTGTTAGAGTTTTTTTAATGGACATTCTGGGTGATTGGCATCTAAATACATAATAGACCACAAATAGATCATAATATGAATGTGCATGAGTTGACCACAACTTGTGTTACACTGTGTAACTTACACACCACTTACTTAGGTTCAGGGCCACTTCAGGTACACATTGATTATCAACAATGCATTCACTTTCACACTAATCAATCAATTATCAATGCATTCAATCATTTAATTTTATAAATTCTATATAATTATTGCATAAATTCTTTGCAAACAAATCAATAACCTATATAGCGGTAGTAATGCACTATAATATAAATTATTATAGTGACTATATCCTGATATTAAATAAATAAGCTTTATTCAAGAATTATTAACAACATTATCAACAATTGTAATTATTGAGTAAAAATTCTTTACATTTGTTCACAAATTTCTTATAATTATTTTCATTTCGAATATCTTTTGGTAATTCGTTAAACATTTTCATTGAATACATAAAAAAAAGTTTTGATCACAAAACTTATTACGAGTTTTAGGAATTACAATGTTTGTACCGTTTCTATAATTACAATTAATTTTATACATTTGTTTCCAATCATTTGGTAATGTTTGGCAATCATTAATACATTTGTATACAATTTTCATAATATTTGTTTTTCGACGACATTCAAGTGAATCAATATTTAGTAATTGTAATCCTGTACTACAGTTATTCAAATGTTTTAATAATCGATTCATTCATAATTTACAAATCTTAAAGAAACCATTAAATTTGCATTAATGTGATTTTTAGATGCTTTTAAGAAATATTAAAGTATAATAACACTGATTTTTATTAACATAATATTGTTATTTATAAACAACCTATTAATTTATTTGAATGTATACCGGTAAATATTTCAAAGATTACACATTTACTGTTACAGCATCTAGAAATATACAGAACTTATTAGATCAGTAGAGTAATTAGTTATTTTCATATGGAGTATGTATACTATAACTTATTATAAATAAATGAGAAACTATATAAACTGATGTTTAGGTATTTTCTATACAACATAGAAAAATTTGAATAAACAGTATGTCAAAATATTGCATTCATGAATTATCTACAAATAATGGGACAATTGTCTATATTGTCGCCAAAAAGTTGTGAATTCAACGATTTGACAGATAAATCAAGGATATATTGCAACATATATTCTGCATTATGAATATTCTGTATTCAGAATATATGGGAATATTCGGCACTAAACGACAATATAGGTTGAGCTGAGGGGTAGGCGATGCGTGTCGTCGTTACCCGTTATTTAATGGCATTAAAATTCGTCATAAAATTAATGGATGTGTTATATAATAGCCATTTTTATTATTAATAATTAATTATGAAAACAATATGACTTATTATTTATTATTTAGTATTTGTTTAGTGAGTCAAATAAATACAGTTAATGAGCTAAAAAGCTCTAACAGCACTAAAAAGTGTGTCATAAAGACTACTTTATATAAGTATTCTTACAATTCATTCAAACACTTATAATAAATTTAATTAATTAAATGAAACTGACTTAAATCACTACTTAATAATAAATTATTATTAATAGTTTTGAAATAAATGTAAATATTGACAAAAAGTCTTAATGTTTAGTTGGAACACATGTTAGTGAATGCATGTGAGGGCATAAGGTTTACCAAATAGGTTGCCTCTTACTAATGATAATATCAATATATTATATTGATTGACATTACATTAGAAGCCACACAGTGTGATGATAGATACTTTTATAATAAAACAACCATGTACCGGTATTAGTGTTAGAGTTTTTTAATGGACATTCTGGGTGATTGGCATCTAAATACATAATAGACCACAAATAGATCATAATATGAATGTGCACGAGTTGACCACAACTTGTGTTACACTGTGTAACTTACACACCACTTATTTAGGTTCAGGGCCACTTCAGGTACACATTGATTATCAACAATGCATTCACTTTCACACTAATCAATCAATTATCAATGTATTCAATCATTTAATTTTATAAATTCTATATAATTATAGCACAAATTCTTTGCAAACAAATCAATAGCCTATATAGCGGCAGTAATGCACTATAATATAAGCTATTATAGTGCTTTATCCTGATATTAAATAAATAAACTTTATTCAAGAACTTGTTTGAATAATACAATAATTGTAATTATTGAGTAAAAATTCTTTACATTTGTTCACAAATTTTTTATAATTATTTTCATTTCGAATATCATTTGGTAATTCGTTAAACATTTTCATTGAATGTATAAAAAAGTTTTGATCACAAAAATTATTACTAGTTTTAGGAATTACTATGTTTGAACCGTTTCTACAGTATAATTACAGTTAATTTGATACATTTGTTTCCAATTGTTTAGTACATCAATGCAATCATTAATACATTTGTATACAATTTTCATAATATTTGTTTTTCCACGACATTCAAGTGAATCAATATTTAGTAATTTTAATACTGTACTATTTAATACAGTTATTCAAATGTTTTAATAATCGATTCATTCATAATTTACAAAACTTAAAGAAACCATTAAATTTGCATTCATGTGATTTTTAGATGCTTTTAAGAAATATTAAAGTATAATAACACTGATTTTTATTAACATAATATTCTTATTTATAAACAACCTATTAATTTATTTGAATGTATACCGGTAAATATTTCAAAGATTACACATTTACTGTTACAGTATCTAGAAATATACAGTTCTTATTAGATCAGTAGAGTAATTAGTTATTTTCATACGGAGTATGTATAATATAACTTATTATAAATAAATGAGAAACTATATAAAAAGATGTTTAGGTATTTTCTATACAACATAGACAAATTTGAATAAACAGTATGTCAAAATATTGCATTCATGAATATTGAGAATTATCTACAAATAATGGGACAATTGTCTATATTGTCGCCAAAAAGTTGTGAATCCAACGATTTGACAGATAAATCAAGGATATATTGCAACATATATTCTGTATTATGAATATTCTGTATTCAGAATATATGGGAATATTCGGCACTAAACGACAATATAGGTTGAGCTGAGGGGTAGGCGATGCGTGTCGTCGTTACCCGTTATTTAATGGCATTAAAATTCGTCATAAGTTTTATCAGATTTAATTGCAGTCCATATTTTGTATGAATTGAAAAGCAAAATCGATACGAAATTGAATCGCAAAACTACTGCTCACACCATACCTGTGCGGAAAGGCATCGCAATGCCATCGCGATTGGCGCTGTCATTGTTATTCTGGTGACAGAATCGCTGAATTTTATTGAAAAAAATTTTTCATTTTAATACGAATTTATGTCCAGTTTTGTTGAATAATAGATAATCGCATAAAATAGCAGTCGTGTTGTTGTCGGACAGTTGTGTTGTTGTGATTGTCTGATTGGGTGCCCATAACCGCACAGAACATACACACACCACAAGAGTATTGAAAATTCATTTATCTTTTATAACAATCTGTAGATTAACGGAGAATGTGATCGTTTAGTGTCTCGCGCCTCAAACCTCCTCCAAAACAAGTCCTTCACTGACGTGACATTCATTGTGGGTCCGCCACAACACTCCAAGAAATATGTGGGCCATCGGGTCCTACTGGCCATGACATCGCCAGGTCTTACCATTACATCTCATACCATATAACCAGTAATTCTTGTATTAACATGAATTAAATTCTTGGATTCAGTGTTTGAGGCGATGTTTTATGGAGATATGGCTGATAAGAGTAAAGTAATCCGTATCCCAGATATAGCTCCCATAGGATTCGAGAATTTATTACGATATGCCTATACGGGTATACATTTGATTGCATTTTGTTTATAAATATCTAATTAATTGTATGCATTGTCTTAAGACTCATTAAACCTAAACTCCGTCGAGGATGCAATGCTAACGGCATATGCGGCCAAAAAATATCTATTACCCCATTTATTAAGGTTTGTCACCATTTGTTAACATATTTTCCATTGATTACTCGATTTCTAATGTACCCCAAAATCGTGATACCATTGAATCGACAAAATAAATCACATGAAAAAGCAAATGTTTATTATTAGATTAGAAACAGATTACTGTGTGTTTTATATGCACAAACATCTATTCATGGACGGAAATGAATGGATTTTGGTGAAATGGAAATGAAAATAATGATTATTTGTGTTAATTATCGTGAGTGTCTCATTAAATGCAGGGAATGTCTGACCTATATTGAGAAGAACATCACCCCTTCGAGTGCATGTGCTGTCTATGAGTTCGCAACTGTTCTCAATTCACAACAACTCGTCTACCAATCGATGAATACCATAGACAGACAGACATACCATGTAATTACTCACAAATCTTTCAAGTGAGACATATTACCTAATTTTTCCATTGAACAATGACCAAGCTAACGATGAATTTGTCTTTCTGGATGCTATTATCGACTTTGGCAGTAACATCCAATTGTCAACTTTGGAGTTCATTGTCAGCAGACGTTACCTCAACCTATACTCAGAGTTTTCATTATTTAATTCGGTTATTCAATGGACACAAAATGAGTGCAAACGGAGGTCGGCCAACGCTAATGACTGGATTGTTATTAGGGGTCTTCTCGAGGATAGGTATTACACAGACATACCACAGCTCTTATAAGAGTCCATAATAGCCATTGTATTTATTGTATGGATTATCAGTACTATTATGAAGAACTTGCGATTCCTGACGATGTCAGCCGAAGAGTTTGCGAGAGTTATATCACAGACAACACAGAATACAGTTCCCAAAGAGAACGGCGAAGAGTCATACCTTCCCCTCGAGAATGCATTCATGAACAAGAACGAGCAAATCGCCATTTTCATGAATCTAGCCATCCCTGGGTTAGTTCCCATCACTAAAAGCCTGAGTCAGGAAACGACTCCCAGATGCGCACCGCGTATGACAAATGAATATGCGTTTGAAAACTTGTTAACTAATTACAAACCTTTTCTCTTGAAACCCGTCAATGATAGCCGAGTACTTCACAGTCAGACGCTATAAGCCGGTGACTTACGCCACAACCACTACATTAGCGCACGCATCGCAGGGCGCCGGCGGTAATAAACCCATCAAAACGGTTTGCACTAAATTCCAAGTCATGAACTCCGACCTCTTCATTGTCGGCGCTTCCATTCCTATCAGATTAGACCCAGGGTTTGACTCAACCATCATTTCAATTTAATATACATTCGCTATAATCAGTTATATCTAAAGGTATTATTCGGTTCGGACGCCAAAACTGGACTGTCAGCTGAAGTTCACCTCCAAAATGGGTGTCGCGAGTGAGGGCCCGATGGGTCAGAGGGCACAGGACGACGCTATTCTATTGGTAAGGGTTTGGATGGCAGGGATGGCAGTGTTCAATGATATATGTGTCACCATATGTACTGATTATAGGATACAGTGGACGACTCGATAACTCTGGTCATATCCAAGGACAAGGACTGTCACGTGAAGCTAAAGAGACCCCTGAGCGTGAAAAAAGGAAACCTCAATGAATTGCTTCTGACATTTCAATCGCCAACACTTAATGACGATATCGTTGTTATCAAAGGTATACTACTATCATCTGAAATGGTTTGTATGAATAACCACTGTTTGAATTGTCAGGACATCGAAACAAGTCGACTCAGACAGAGGTGGTGGACGGGGAGGCCATCAGTTGGGTGTTCTTCAAGTCGAGTGGACTCGAGTTCAATGAATTATATTATTTCTATTGAGAGAATTTGAAGCAATTTGTCGATAATTACATAATTATGAATAAGTAACGGCTGCCTGTATTAGGTGTTGACTATAGGTGTAGGTCAGGTACACAATGCGATGGACTGTTATGTTTGTCTGTCAGACTATTTAACATGAATTAAGCTGTGGACTAAACCTATTGCTGTTTACAAGTTAATTGTTTCCTTCATTACCAGCACTTAATCCTTAATTTATAACTTTAATCACTTATGAAACGCTTACGAAAATAAACTTCAAAAACACAACAATCCATGACTTTATTATTGATTCTAAACTTAATGTTAATTATTTAAAACTATAAATTATATGCTGTTATCAAATTGTATAAACATTTTTTGGTTTCGTTTATTTAAAAAACAATAAAATTAATTTTTGTCGATATATTAAGCCTTTTAAGTATGGTTTCATTGAAAACTATAAAGATAACTAAAAATAATTATAAGTCAATATTATGAGCTTCAATGTAACTTATCGTGAACAGGGAAGTAATCATTAGAGCTACCAGTGCTATGATTTCTAATTACCCATCATTTGCTCTTTACATCACTTGTAAACTGATTCACAACTGATTACTAAGAGGTTAACGAATGATAACTAAAGGTAGGGTACGATAAGAAACAGTATATGAGGGCAAGGGATGCCTCTGACAGGTAAGACACCGATAAGCGAGGCTAAGGGCCCACACCGGAGGGTAAGAGACGATAAGGAATGGCATCTGAGGTGAGGGACGACATGAGAGGCAGTAATGAACGATAAGTAAGGGTAAGGACACTGAAAGGGACAGTAATAGGACAGTGAAAGTTGGGACTCAATAGATAACATGTTATCAGATTAGATACAGAATATAATATTACGAGAATATTCTGTAATGTATTTTATGTGACATCTGGTGCTCTCACTGTGAGACCAATGCATATGTTATGCAATACTTGTTGTCAAACAGAGTGACAGACAGTCAGTGATCACATGATTCGTGAAATGATTACTTGAATTGAATTAGAAGTGAAATCCAATTGATTTGTGTGTTTGTAATGTATGTGAAGCTATTGAATAGCAAACTATGGATTATTAGCACAAATAACAGACAATTACTGCAATTGTGTCCACATGTCACCCAAAGTCCGAAACAGAAGTATGTTTTGAAATGTCTTTGAAATGATGGCACGGATTGACTGATCATATGATTAAACAGATTATCGCAAAACTATTACCAAATACTGGGAATCGATGAGAAGAGCGACAAAAAGCGGATCCGTTTATCGTATCTAAAGCTCTGCAAACGATTTCATCCGGATTTGAACCAAACGAGTGATCCGACGGCTCAAGAGGTCCAGAAAAGCCGACTCCAGGACATCAACAAAGCCTACAACTGTCTCATCAATGATGAGCGACGCCGTGATTACGACCTCCTCCTCAGACAACACCACACTATTGAAGACGAGTTGATCCGAGACGCCGATCCGCGCCACCAATCCTCCAGATATCGTCACTACACTTACTATTACTCACCCAATGATAGCAGTAATGCCTATAACTCTCATAACTCTTGGAACCGATATAATAGACATATGAAGTCCACTAAATTGTTTAGCAAACAACAGGTCTTAATGGCGTGCAGTTTAGCCTTATTTATGAGTATTATTTTGCATTTATTTCAATACTCAGTGTCTGTCCGACACTTGCATCATATGGAGAATAAGTGGAGAGATAATGGACACGACTATTGGAATACTTTGAAGTCCAGGTAATTGTTTATCAATTGTTTGTTTCACTAAATTTAGTTATAATTAATTTAAATTTGTGCCCACTTTTTAGGAAATCGCCTGAACAGAGAGTACAGATATTTGAACAAGGTGTGGAGTCCACTGTGGATCCCAAATAGTTTTAGCATATTTTTCTAGTATTTTTGTGATATAAAGATGTTATACCCGTTATATAGTCAACAAATTTTCAATAAACTGTAAAATACTTTTTTGTGTAAAATAATTCTGATGAGAATAAGTACTAAATAAAATATTTAAATTTTAGTCTAAATACCGTACATTTCTATTCATTAAAAAATAAAATTCTTGCCATTTAATTTAATATAAATATTTGATTAACTTATATTTTTCTGTATTGAATAAAATATGGCTATTCTTTATATCAAAGGTTAAAACATGAGATATATATCAGACAATGATTTACACTTTGATTGATTCTTACTTTCAAAGTTGTTTTTTTGTTCAACTTTTTTTAGTAATACTTTTAGCAAAAGTAATTTATATGAAAACTATTAAAAGCTCATTGAATCCAGAAATAGGTTGAACTGGAGATAAAAGGACTCGCGATTCCCCACCAAATGGTTTAAATGTCAAATACGATGATTGACTACAAGTATTAATAAAATGCAACACAAATAGGTTTGTATCGACGGCACGGGTGTGGTCTAAGATTAGGCATCATTTAAAAAACATATCGCAAATAACACACAAATCTTATTTATAAGTCATAACTCATTAAATTTATTATTGCTATAAACGATCGAATATTTTTACTTAAATAAATAATCCTTTAATTTATTAATTAGTTATAAGAGGTTTGCATTAAAAAAATTTCTTCACTTTCGACGAGCACTTGAAGTGAAATTTATTGGTAATCGCGACAATCGTATGCATCATATGCCGTGCGATGGTTGAGTTGAAATCGATGTTCACCACTCTATACAGCAAAACACTGGACACTAGGAATATGACCACTAAGAAGAGGACAGCCATTAAAATCAACGCCAATTCGATGTGTTGTCTATCGGTGTATAAACCGTAGGAAATCCAACTCAACGGCAAAAAGCGGAACACTATTAGAGTGACTGAAAAAAGTGAACAAAATTTATTAGTAATCATAAAGAATTGTTTGGATTCTTAGCATTCAATTCATGTCTGACTCACAAACTGTAAGAATGCTATTCGAGTAGTAAATCACTGATGTCCTGAGCGCACCGGAAAGTAGTAGGAGTTCCCTGACGTGAATGAAGAACGAGGAGATCTCGACCGTCAGCCCCACCATACAGTAGGCCATAAATCTTCGCTCGTAGAGTGAGACAGTAAGACACGAGAGGGTCATCACGTGGTGTACTATTATCTCGACTCTGCCCGGGTATTGAAGGTTTGTGAGCGACAACATGAGGTCGTACACGAAATAACCGGTTGATATGCATATCAAGGCATCGCCAGCACTGGACTCGGCGCTCAACATATCTGATAGTATCGATCGGTCGTCTATTATACTGGGAATGCAATTCGTTTCGCATTTAATACTATTTTTAATATAAATTTAATTTACAAATAAATATATAATATAAATATTATATTTTTTCATTTGTTATTCAAATATTTTAATTAAAATGCTATAATTTGTTGTGTTATATTGTTCAAATACAGAGTCAAATACACTTGTATGCTATCGAAAAGTATTGTAGTAAGAAAAGTCAAGTTTTGTGCAAAACTTAATGCTAAGATTAAATTTAGCATTAATGCTAAAACTTAATTCTAATTTATATGCATTAATGTGTATAGTATACACCGTATACGGTAGTATTGAAACAAAAAAGTAAGAATTAAATTTAGTGTAATACCTTATTAGATAATTCTTAACAAGAATCATTAGAAAATTCATTTCATGTTTATTAAATTATTTGTTAAAATGGAGTTTTTAATTGAGTTTAAAACTAAAAAGGAAATGTAACTCAAAAGTGCCGGTAATGCGAATTTTAAAAACTATTTAATCATTAATGAAATTATAAATTATAATTTCGTGCCCTCCCTCTGTTTGGTCCCTCCCTTAGACCATTGTGTCATAAACAGTAAGTAAAATGTGTTTATGTCTATCAATAACAGTAAAAATTAGATTAAAACAAATGAAAACTCATTGCTTACACATAGAGAATCCCAAAGCCGACTGTAAATGAATGGCAAAGCGATGTAAATATATTCCTGAACTTCCAGTCGAGAAATGTGTTGAAACCGATAGATTGCGGTCTTAGGAATCGGACTATAATTTGGTTTATGATCACAAAAGTTATAGCCGACACACAAATCGTAATTAAATCGATTGAGTCTACCATTACTTTGATATACTTATATTCAAACAATTGATTAGATTTTGAAACAGAAACTTTTATTTTTCCACTGAAAACACTAAATAAAATCTAATAATTTCTCGCTACGAATATAACATTTGATTAGAAAAAAAACTTATGACTACTACTTATCACATATGAGAAGAACAGTACGGAATAGTCATAAAACAGAGAACTTGTTTCACGAATTAATTAAATCGTGTGACTATTATATCGCACAAAGAATCCATTTGAATCGGTGTCAGTTGTAAGACGGTATCAAAAAAAACAAATTATCACAGAATTTGTAGCAAATAATACATTGGAGAAACAAGTAGTGAACAATACTTTGAGGTAAACTAATCAATATATGGAGAGGCAGTGAAGTGGAGGAGGAATAGGAGCGCCAAAAAGCAGCTAAAAAGAGACGATTCTTCTCACACACAACACACACACAGACTCTGCACTGAATCTAATAAATTATTGATGCCTTCGATCCGTACGAGAGAGAAATAATCACATCTTTGTTTTAATAACGAAATTATATATATTATTTAAGACGCGATTTTTAATGTTGAGCCACAATTGAGTTGGGTTTTAAAGTCGAGTTTCATTTTTGCCAATAATTGTGTTTATGTCTCCAGAATCTCGAAATGTTCAGTAATTACAAACTCCGAGTCCATTATACACGACAGCAACACACAAATGCGGTGCGAATATGCAGTACATCAAGAGTCAGAATATTCTGGCTTTCTATAGGAATAGTTGTACGTTAAATATATTAATATTATAATGTAATATATTATATATTTATTTAATCGCTTCACTGCTCACACTTAAAGTCATTCAACGAGAAGTTTATATTCAATTTATTCACTAATTTTATTCAATATGCTACTGTATTATTGTATTTGATTTAATATTTATTATTATAGCCAGAAAATTCTAATAAATTTTTAAAATATTTATGAATAGTACAGAACCATTTATATTCAATTTATTCACTAATTTTATTCAATATGCTACTGTATTATTGTATTTGATTTAATATTTATTATTATAGCCAGAAAATTCTAATAAATTTTTAAAATATTTATGAATAGTACAGAACCCATTGAATTATTTGCTATAAAAGTCACAACAAATCAATCAAAACACATTTAATTCAAATCATACAAATTTTTTTCCAATTAATGAGTAAAGTTGTGTTTAATTATAAATAGTAAACTGAAATGCCTTTACTATCACTACATTAAACACTCACAAAATGTTTGAGTTTCATGGAATATTAAATAAAAAATAATCCAAACAATATGAAAATACCATACAATATACAATATATGAAATACAGTACAATACCATAAATATAACACACAATTAAATAGGTAACTAAAACAATGAATTTAATGAAAAGTCAAGCATAAAACAAATTATATTCAAATTACAAACTGCAAGAATACTGTCAGCAAATACTTTGACATATTCTTGAACTCAACATAAGACAAATTTCAAACTAATGTGAAAAATAAATGACTAATGTGAAGTAAAAAAGTCATTATTTATATTAAATTCAATTTTTATAATTAATTTCACACAACATTCAAATAAGTTTCAGATATAGTTATTGTATTTATGATGCATTATGAAAACGCAATGTCCTAATGAATATTGTGTGCAAACCATTACGTTATTGCATACGTAAACCACAATTGAATTCAAATTCTTGACTAATATTCACATCTATTATAGATATCTTTTATTGATTATATCATTTGTGATCTCAATTTTCATATGTTTCACGAAATTACTTTTAAAAATTATAATTTAATAATTTACATAATTTAATAATACACAGACCTTTGGGTCACAAGTATTTTAACAAAATAATTCATTTAAGAAGTTGTATTCTGTATAATAACATTATTTAGCCATTATTTGCCGTCTATTGCTTTATACTCGCGTTAATAGTACACAATAAAGCACATCATAAAAACAATGGTCACAAATGGGGGCATAAATGAGATCTGGCTCATAATTCTCTCAGACATGCGATACAATAACATCAATACAATTGTGCGCTATATTAGTGCAGAATTCACCTAAATTTAGCCATACCTTCCACTGGCCTATGGATGAGTCCTAAACATAACTATCATATACAATAGCAATGCAATTGTGATCTTAAAAATGATTTATGAATACTTTTAGTGCTCAACTCCACTACCAGTGCATGTATTCTGACATAAATATTCTCAACGAATAAAATAAATACTCACTCATCAAAATGAAATAAAAAACAAACTCCAATCATATTTAATATATTACATGATACGAGTGAATGTATAGTCCACTCGTATTTAGTTTATTATATCGATATGTTGCCAGTGAATATACAGTAGAGGCAAATGCTCACAGAATATACAGAATATTCACTCATTTCGTGAAAGGAATTTGTTTTTTGATTTACCATTCATTACGGCATACATTCATAAATGGTATAAAGCTTTCAATTTTATTGATTAGATATTCAATGAATTAAAACATTCATATCGAGAGTACATTAATGTCTCGATTACGAGCTGATGATTCCGATGGCATATTCTTAGCCTGCACTTTGTATTTACCAAAACTGATTAAATGCATTAAAAAAGCATTGAATATATTGATTATAGAAAATATCATACAATTAGTGAACACAACACGAAAGAAAAGTTTTCCACATTCAATGAGTCTCCCTATCGTGTTCAGCACTAATCACCACTAAAAGCGTACACACAGTTAGCCAGGCATTTGCAGTCCGGTCTACCCATCACTATAATCCCACTCCCAATCACTTATCGTACAAAATGTGTGCACAAAGTGTCAAATAATAAGCACTACTGAAGAGAGACCTCTACTTTGCATTGAACACAGAGTTATGTAAGCATTGGCTGTGCATTGAGTGCCTATTGTATGGCATATGACTGTGTAATGCAATACATGTGCAGTACAGAGCAATCCATGTCTTTGTGTTGATTACTATCACAACAAAACTGTTCAACACTTCTCACACACTCTTCACCACTGGTTTGGTGAAGACGCCATTCACAGCAGACATCGGTGAGGATGTGCTCAACCACCAGACGATAATTGAGTGCCAATTAACCACTGATTAACTGATTGAGTGATGAAGATATTGAAACCCAATTGGATTAACCACAACGGTATGCATATCCACCACCATATATCATATATCACTGTCACCACCAACTAATCCATTGAAAAACCTCTTGTTTGACGGGAAGGTCGACCCATATTCTCGTTGGATATACACCCGGATGGCACGCGAGTGGCCACAGGAGGACAGGGCGATGACTCGGGACGGGTTGTCGTGTGGAATATGGCGCCCATTGTGGACGAGGCTCTGGAGGAGAGCGAGAATGTGGCCAAAGTGTTGTGTCAGATGGACAACCATCTCGCGTGTGTGAACGCCGTCCGGTGGTCGGCAAACGGCAAGTTCTTGGCCTCTGCCGGCGACGACAAAGTGATAATCGTGTGGACAATCGGCGCCCGATATGCCAACAGTAACGGCTTCGGCGGTAATGTGGAACAGTATAGGGCTGTCACCACATTGAGGGCCCATTCGGGAGACATTCTGGACCTGAGTTGGGCGCCGGGAGACAATTGGTTGGCCTCCTGTTCGGTGGACAACACGATTGTGGTGTGGAATGCGCTGAAGTGGAGTGAGATTGTGGTGACACTCAAAGGCCACACCGGACTCGTCAAAGGTGTCACTTGGGATCCGATCGGCAAATACTTAGCCTCGCAGTCGGACGACAAGTCTCTTCGCATTTGGAGAGTCAGCGATTGGACAGAAGAGACAGTCGTGACGGACCCCTTCCGCGAGTGCGGCGGCACTACACATGTGTTACGGCTTTGTTGGTCACCGGACGGGCAGTTCTTGGTGTCGGCGCACGCGATGAACAACTTGGGTTCAGTGGCGCAGATCATTGAGCGCCAGAATTGGACAACGAGTCGGGACTTTGTTGGGCACCGGAAGGCTATCGCATGCGTTCGGATCAACTCAAACATAATGTGTTTGCCGTCGAAGAATCCAAAGAAGTCGCAAAAACTCTGCTGTATTGCGATCGGGAGTCGCGACCGATCGCTGTCCGTGTGGTTGACTTCACGCAAACGACCCATAGTTGTGATGCACGACCTCTTCGACAACTCGGTGCTCGACCTCTCGTGGTCTCAAAGTGGGAACCAATTGATGGCCTGTTCTTGGGATGGAAGCGTCGCCTACATTGAGTTCGAGGAGTCCGAGATCGGGAAACCCATGTCGTCGGACGAGAAGATCTCTTATAAGCAAAAACTTTACGGCAAATCAATGAAGAGTTCGTCGCCGACACACCATCTCATAGAAGATCCCGATATTATGATAATACAGGAGCAGAAGAAACTGCAGCAGAATGGCTGCCAATCGAGTAACGAGTCGTCCAATAAAGTGGCCACAAATGACAGCAAAAACAGCTCCATATCGGTGTCCAAACTGAACAAAGGACCGACTGATAAGCAGATTGAGGTCATACTGGCCGATGGGCGCCGAAGAATCACTCCGCTCTACATCCCACCCATCGATGGCATCGCATTCAATATACAGCCGACGACTTTCAGCTCTTCCAGCGAAACGAAGACTAAGATTGTGATTGAAAAACACGACGAATCCAACAGTTCTATGCACAGCACTCCCAACAAACAGACACAACATGTGATCAAATCGTTGCCCAATATGGACACCGAACCTATGAAAGTGAACAAACAAACGGTTCCCACGGAATCCAAACGTAAGGTCAGTAGTGGTCTGGAGATCAGTCCCAATAACAGTAAACGCAAACCCGGACGACCGCCCGTCCCCTCCAAGGAGATCAGTAAACAGACTTCCATTGAACCTAAAAGTGTCACAACTATTGAACCCATGCCTAAGACAGTAGTGAAGCATTCGGTGTCAAAAGAGGACCGCTCCTCTGCTGCCAATAATTTCTATTTACCGGCCCTTAAAATAGATAAAACGGCGACAATTAAAGTGTCGGTAAAATGTGATAAGAAAGAGGTCTCGAAGAACATGTCGATAGATGTGGAGAATGGGATCAATTCAAGCCATTTGTCTGCACTTCGACTCAATCAGAATGAGGAGAGACAGTGGCAGGTATTGATCTCATCCAAAATCATTGGTGTGGCCGGCAGTGAGCATCTGATTGCCTGTGCCTGCGATGACAATACATTATCGGTCTTTAAGACACCGACCGGCAGACGACTGCAGACACCGCTTGTATTGAACTCTCCGATCGCACGGCTCACCTGTCAGTCCTATAAGATTATGGTCATCACCACACAGGCAGTGCTCTGGATGTGGGATATGAGCCAACATAAGGTCATCATTAAAGGCGAGTCATTACTACCGCTGCTCACAGACAACAACGTCTCCATTCTAAGCACCGGTATCACCGAAATTGGTTCACCACTCATATGTCTGTCTACGGGGAAATCGTATGTGTTTGACGAGGGATTCGGCACCTGGACTCTGGTCTCCAACACCAACGATGCACTGAACGCATGCACCGACCAAAAGCCACATGCGTTTGATCCGAGTTCTCTTCCTCTGTCGACCATTCAGTCGCAGACAAAGTAAGTCATCAGACAATAAGACCATCACTTCTGTTGTACTAAAACAGTGTTTCTATCTTAAGGACAAACAAATCGATGCACACATTGTTCGTGAGTAACGCAAACCTCCAACAGTCCGGTGTCTTGAGTCATATCGACCAACAATTGGCGGCGAGTTTTGTGATCGGATCGGCCAAAGAGTATCGCTTTTGGTTGATAGCGTTGGCGCAACACCTGTCCAAAGAGAACATGGAGTGTCGGTTGCGAGAGATGTGCCAATACCTGATCGGACCGGTGTTCAAGTCGTCCAAAAGCCAATGGGACCCTAAGATATTGGGCAACAGATAGCGTTGGCGCAACACCTGTCCAAAGAGAACATGGAGTGTCGGTTGCGAGAGATGTGCCAATACCTGATCGGACCGGTGTTCAAGTCGTCCAAAAGCCAATGGGACCCTAAGATATTGGGCAACAATAAGCACGATATGCTCAAAGAGGTCCTCTCCATATTAGGCACTAATATAAGACTTCAACGATTGTATACGGAGTTCAAGGAACAGTTGGAACAGATGTTAACTCTTTAACTAATATTTTTAGACACTTTCATCATAATGACTCTTAATTGAACTGTATATGAACTGTATAGAATCACATCATTTACAATATTTATTTTCAATACATATTACATTTACCATTTCATACCTGTATAATGTGCTGTTTTTATTACCTGTTAATGTAATTAAATTGAATGACAATTGAATGAATTGTTTTGAATTAATTTGTTGAAAAGTTATGGTCAAATATTGGGTGTCCATTGAGGGGAAGGTACAGTATCTATAAATTAATGGTTTTGTCTAAAATGTTGAAATAGTAAGTATTATTGTAACTATTTGCCCACAATTGATCACTTATTACAGTTAATTCTGTTGATCATAAGAAACAAAATGTATTCACAATCTGTGTGTTGATTGATACCAGAGAGCTCTGTATCGGACATCAAATGCTTGGTTAAAAGTGAATGTTATTGCCAACAAATTAAATCTAATGAACAAAATTAGATTATCGTAAAATGTAAAGTGTAAAGTCCTGGAACAATTAGCTCAAACTTTTTGCGTGAGAAATTGTTGCGTTATTTGTGTGTATTTTGGCACTGAATTCATGGATTTGTTTCAACTTTTTCTCGCAATGAAAGCATTGATTGCATGACTTGTTAACCAAATCACAATCACTTTGAAACGACCAATATTTTGATTGACATACATTTGGTAGTCCATGTGATCCAGTGTACCTTGGTCAGTCATCTATTTAGTAGCCATGACCGCATCGGCTACTCGTTCACGTGTATTAAGCCTTTACCGGCAGTTGTTGCGTGAATCCAATCGATTTGACTCTTATATGTACCGCAATTACGCGCTCCGGAGGGTTAAGGACTCGTTCAGACAACACAAGGGCATCACCGATGGGAACACCATCGAGACACTGATGGCCGACGGCCACCGCAATCTCGAGATAATCCGCAGGCAAACCGTTATCAACCGGTTGTATAAAAGCGATCGACTGGTGGTGGAAGACGTGGCCACTGCTCGCCGTACTTAAGACACCACTCGTTGTATATATCAATAGATTTGTTGTAATAATAGTCGCGAAAGCAATACATTAATTCAAATAAATAAAAACAAGTATTTATTATTAAATTATAAGACAATTAAAATGACAATAAGTATCAAAAGGTGTCATAAGATTCACGCGTTTTTAGTGATGTATTCGTTGGGAAAGGAGAAGGAATGGATGGACGGGACGGTCGATATGGGCAGCAGTCCCGCGTTGGGGATCACATTCATGGACAGCGTGAGTGTGATGTTGTCGTTGGCTTTGAGGCCATTGCCGTCGTCCCAGAAGTAGTACTTCGTGTGTTGGTTCTTGAGGGACAGCTTCGTGGGCTCACCCCTCTGTATGATGTGATCCCAGAGCACCACTTGGTTGAGGACATTGGCTTTGGTCTTGTAGTGAGCGGTCATATAGAGGAACAGCTGTTTGGTGTTCCAGTCGAAGGCGGGCGCGA
>CAJPVJ010000661.1:0-21738 GCA_905397405.1 Oppiella nova
TGAGTGAACACATAAGGAATACGACTATTGTCTTCGCGGGTATATTCACCAGCCTTTCCACATATCATACACTTTTCACTCACATATACATTCACTCAGTATTATACTCTAAGTCGTAAGCCTGTACTGTACGCGATGGCTAACTGTGCATTAGTAGGGCTAACGCCGGCAAATGCGGTTCACATGACTAAGTCTTGGTGTCCAATATGTGACACACGAAAAAATGAGATGATATACACGAGTGAAACCATTTTCATTCATAACTCATCGCATCGAGAAAATCTCTCGTCTCTAATAAATGTCACAACACTTTAAGTCCAGCGAAAGAAAATCCTTTTCGGAAACAAAGCGACCGGTGATTGAATGCAAATATTTACCGCACAATCAATTTTGTCAGTCAAACGCTACCAAAACATTGTTTCATCATGGCAAACGCTTTTTTAGTAGTTTTCAATTATCATATTATTATAAGAAAAACTTATATTTCTTTCACGTCTACTCGCAAACAATCAAAAAATAATTGAAAAGCAAATCAAATGCAAAATATGATGAAAATTCTTTAAACGATAAAAAACTATTTTTAGACAAATAATAGCGCAGAGAATATAAGCGAACAGAATATAGCAGAGAATGGCATCAAATCAAAAGCAGCTGATGTTAAGTCACATCAATAATGCAAACCAATCAAAACCTATGGGAAAAAACTTATTAAATGATAAAAAACTAATAAAAGAGAAGTGTTTAACAAAGTCAGAGGTCTTCTAAAACGTCTTATATTAATATAAAATAAAAGTCAACGAAAGAGAAAATATAAGAATTTCTCATAACTTTCTCTCTNGAAATACCAATACATCCATGGATTTAACGATTAATATAAAAACTTTTTAAATATAATTATCTAATAATTAATTTAAAGAAATATAAGAAAAAACTTCACAATACGTCCACTAAAAGCAAAGTTGACTTTATTTTTCCTAAAAACAAAATAAAAGGTAATTAAATATATTTATAATTCAATTGTGTTTTTTGAGTTAAACTTTTTTCGTACACTTGTGTTCCGGTTATGGGTTTCTTATATAATAATGTTTTTATAATATAATAAATTATATGAAGATTTTTGTCTTGTTTTTTCTGTCTAACAAGTTGTGTGTCTCTCATCTAAACCTCTTAATACACTGTTTTTAATAAGTCTTAGCCTTAAAAAGCATTTATTTTATTTGAAAACTATGTTTAATATAAGGAATTCCGAGACAATTCCTATGATAATGACATACATTGCGGTTAATACTACTGTTGGTGTGTATTAGCTGTTGACTTATAAAGTCTTAAGACTGGGAACTAATCATCAAATCTAATGTTTTTTCATAATTAATTTCTAATCTCTAGCAAAGTTAGGGAACAGTTTGACTGTAATTATCAGTTATTAAACACAAAGATTAGTTGCAGATTTCCTTTGAAAACTTAATTTTCTAAAACACGTGAACTTATTTTTATCAGTAATTTGTTATTCATAAGAGTTTTTTGGTTAGTTTCTTGTTTTTATTTTTGCGGTATAAATAAGGTTTTAAAAGATTTTTATGTATTACATGTTTGCCTTATATTGAATTTATTTATGGCAAAAGTATTTCCGATTTTGTATAATGAACTAAATTTCAATTGAATTTCAATTCCTGTTATGTCTTTTTAAAAAACTTTTTATATCGCTGTTAAATGTCTTAACGTTTTTTGTTTGTATTTGATTTGAAACGCTTATAAATCATTTGTTGTATTGAAGCCAAACATTTATTTGGTATAATGTTTTGCAAACAAAACATAAACTAAATGATAATTATCGATGAGAACGATCTCTTAACTCCATTTGATGGGGTAATGGGCTGTTGTTGTATGTGTTTGGCTCCCATCGCTCACCAACCACTTGCATCCCAGTGCCAAACGTCCCGCAAACTCTTAACACAATTGTTGACCTCATAATAGGTTGAGATCAGAGCCCATACCATAAGTGGGTTTGGAATTTGGTTTCCAACAAGTAATGAGGAAATGGTGTCATTTCTATACCACAACTCGATATCCTTAAAGAGTAAGGAGAGAGAGAGAGAGAGAGAGAGAGAGAGAGAGAGTAATTAAAAACTATTTAAATTTAATTCAATACCAGTTCTCTTCACTAGTGTTGCATTATTTAATGTTTAGTTTATTAATATTTATTGTTAGAAAACAGATATTTTTTGTGATATAATTTCATTCATTTCGTTCCCTAACAATAGGTTTACATTTCTATTACAATATTATATTTACTTAACGTTTGTATGGGAATTGCTAGGAATGAAAGAATATTTATATTTATTTCGTTTGATAACATGAATAACGCATTCAATCAATAATCATAATAATATATTTTCATTTCCATTTCGAGTATATTTTTCTTATTATTTTCTTTATATTTATTGATATAATAGAGGAAATTCACACATAAATAGTTGGCTACGATGGATGTGAATGCAGTGTACGACTAGTTTTATGCTAATAATTATTATGATTGTAATACACATTGGTATTGAAGTTTAGTGTAAAAATGTTTGTGACGTTTGTCTAAATGAAAACTATGTTTCGTGTATTGGTATTAATGATGTGAACACGAATTTAGCTCTCATTATGCATTTGATTATCATTATTGTGTTGAATACAAAATACGGTTTGACTCCACTCTCGAAACTCAGTTTTTTATTCATACAATACAATAACAATGCGATTAAGGGTTTTTATTATTATTATTTCATATTTTAGTATTTTTTTTCATTATACAGAATCGTTGAGTACTCGTGTATTTGTGTGTCTGTCCTGTCCTTGATTTTGGTTACGATTTGTATGTTGTCTGCATTTCTATCATTTTCATTGTAGTTATGAGTTAATAAATTGAATGAATTCTTGTTTTTTGGTTCACTTTTTGTGATTTTTATTTAAAGCCTAAAATATTTTTCATTCTCTCTTTCTATTCATTTCTTGAGATTTATTTAATTTTTTGTTTTAAACAAGTTTTGTATTTTTTGTTTTCACAAAGTTTGTTGTGTTGAGGAAATTGCAGTTTTTGTCCCCAAGTCCTGCCATAACCACCACTATTTTCCTCTGGTATTAATCACAGTAACCAATGGTGTATAGAGTCGTACAGCCCTTCCAGTCGTGACATGTCTTCGGCTGTGAGCCTAACAGTCCTTCCCCTACGAGTCCAAGCGTTTTACGATGCCATACATTACTTGTATTTTTATTTTATTTATAGGTTTTCTGATACCAGTGGTAATACCATAGCATGTGAGGTAACAATAGATGAAAAGTCAAACACATAAACGGCACAAAAAATAAAATAACTTATGGCTTATGTGACAGAATTTTTATATTTATAAACACTTTCACTCATTTCTCTAAAAGTGATTCAATGATAGATAAGATTTTTTCTTTCTATTTCTTTCATTGTATCCAATAGTATACTTATTTCTACTACTGTATAGTATAGTACTTTCTCTCTCACTCTCACTATTTTTCAATCATTCAATTTCTGGGCTGTATTTGACGATTGGTTTCCTCTTCATTGTGTGGTTTTTAATAATAATTTCTTAGTATTTAATAATTTGTACGACAATTAAATGGTGAGTAAAATGTTTGGCTGGGAGTGAGTGATGATCTAAACGCATGCCGTCAGTCCAATGAAACTAACATTAAAACATCGTGTGGCCATTGTTTTTTAAAATGTATTATTAAATGAGTTATGATTGTTATATACTGGTATGTTTTTTGCCATTTTTCTAATATTAGGGTCGTTTTTGTGGTAATGACAAGAAAGTTATAATTTTCTTCCTCTTGACTCACATATTAAAACTGGACTCAAGTTCTTAGATATATATCGCTATTATGTCATCGATTTTTTGTTATGAGAGAGAGAGAGAGAGAGAGAGAGAGAGAGAGAGAAAGTTATGAGAAATTCTTATATTTTCTCTTTCGTTGACTTTTATTTTATATTAATATAAGACGTTTTAGAAGACCTCTGACTTTGTTAAACACTTCTCTTTTATTAGTTTTTTATCATTTAATAAGTTTTTTCCCATAGGTTTTGATTGGTTTGCATTATTGATGTGACTTAACATCAGCTGCTTTTGATTTGATGCCATTCTCTGCTATATTCTGTTCGCTCGTATTCTCTGCGCTATTATTTGTCTAAAAATAGTTTTTTTTATCGTTTAAAGAATTTTCATCATATTTTGCATTTGATTTGCTTTTCAATTATTTTCTGATTGTTTGCGAGTAGACGTGAAAGAAATATAAGTTTTTTCTTATAATAATATGATAATTGAAAACTACTAAAAAAGCGTTTGCCATGATGAAACAATGTTTTGGTAGCGTTTGACTCACAAAATTGATTGTGCGGTAAATATTTGCATTCAATCACCGGTCGCTTTGTTTCCGAAAAGGATTTTCTTTCGTTGGACTTAAAGTGTTGTGACATTTATTAGAGACGAGAGATTTTCGCGATGCGATGAGTTATGAATGAAAATGGTTTCACTCGTGTATATCATCTCATATTTTGTGTGTCACATATTGGACACCAAGACTTAGTCATGTGAACCGCATTTGCCGGCGTTAGCCCTACTAATGCACAGTTAGCCATCGCGTACAGGCTTACGACTTAGAGTATAATACTGAGTGAATGTATATGTGAGTGAAAAGTGTATGATATGTGGAAAGGCTGGTGAATATACCCGCGAAGACAATAGTCGTATTCCTTATGTGTTCACTCAATCCTAACATTTCTGTCGGTTGACTGACTTTTCCCAATGTTATTGGCTTTATATATGGCTTTGAATGTATGAGTGAAATGTAGAATTCATAATATCTTTTTTCCTGTAATATCTGTGCTTCAAATGAACCACACATTCGTTATATAATATAATACACAACACAACACAATATAGACTACTACTTATAGTCTATCTGTAGTGAAACTCTTTATGTGAATTCACTTTTCGGTCATTTTATATACAGTTTTATAGCCCATAACTAATTCAGTTGAGTTGGAGTTACATTTGACTTGTTTTCTACACTATTTATTCACATTAAACTCATTCATACACAAAAGGTTTCTTGTACACTTTTTGAAAAGAACTTTTTCTCATAAACCTTCTCTAATAATGATAAATAATTTTCTCTCAAAAATCTGATTATTATTATACGATGTTCGCTGAAAAATCTCATTTAATTCATGCGATTACAACATGTTTAGAGATCTCTTTATTTATGGTTAGCTATAAATTGTCTACTTTTTACACTATTAGTAATACAACGCTTGTGTTTTTCGAGAGAAATTAATTATTTTGTTTACGATTTTCAGTTGACTTTTCGCTCTCGAAATAATTATTAATTGAATTTTCTTGTATTGAGTGAGTATTAAATGCGGGGGAAAATTGCAGTGAAATTAAATCAAAGTCTCGTAATTTAGTTACTTTTATATGAAAGGCTATTCTTTTGTGTGTTTCTCAAGTCGTTCGCCACTTAAGTCGTTAACGATTTCTTATAGAGTTTTTGGATATTTATGAGACTTTTATTAGTTCATAGCTTTTAACTAATGAACACAACCATAATATAACATAACTTTGATATTTCGGTGTATTAGCAGTGGAAATAGGCGCTACTTGTGAGATAAGGCTTTCTCATACGATATCGACCAATAGTTTGATCAATAAATTGCTATACTGTATAAAATACACTGCTTAGACATCAATTACCTTTAACTATCACTCGAGCAGATCTCAAGAATTAAGAATTCATTCAATGATTTTTTGCCATCTGTTTGCAAATTGCCTTCAATTTTGCGAAAGCATTGGAAAATGTTTATTATTATTGTATTAATTGATTAGATCGTGATTTTGATTTCAATTTTTCTCAAATATTGTTATTAAATATGTGAATATATGTTTGCATTTGTTGTATGTTTTGGTAATAATAAATTATTATTAATAAATACTCTGCGATCACATAATCTCCCAGTAATACAGAGACTTTAATAGCCAGGGATTATGAGCCAAATCGCTATCTATGAGGTCATGGGATTAATGTGTCGGTTCCCATCTCTCCAGATAATACATGTGCAAAGTTTTTGTGTGCAGATATCTTATTGTCTGACAAATGGATGAAAAATATCTGTTTTTAAAAAAGTTTAGACCTTTTTATGCCCATTTGATCCGCAATTATTGAGGGCTTAAAGTCTGCGAGTGATAGCGATGTATACAAAACATAACATTACGTAACGATATAATAGTATTAGTCGTGCGACCATTAGGTGTATGTTACCAAAAGTTACATGTTGTGTTTTTTGTGAGAGCAACTACTACTACTAATAAATTAGTTTTAACTCAGACTACAATCTTCTTAAACCTAATTTACATTCATTTTCATTCACTGTATGTTTTACACGGTTTAGACCACTGAATAATATATATAATATATGCAATGAAAATTTATTTTTGTAAACTCTCTCTCTCTCTCTCTCTCTCTCTCTCTCTCTCGTATTGTTTAATTTCTTTTGTGTGTGTTTTTGAATTTATTTTTACATTTTATACAATTTATCATATGTATGAAACATAATTACAGAACATTTTTATTATTATTAATTTTTATTTATTTTTACACACAATTCTCACTGTAAAAGGCAAGGAATTACTTTCACAAAAAGAGGTTTATTTATTTTAATTCGTGATTTTGATTTTTATCCCTATTTGTTAGCCAATGACTTGATAGCGATTTTACTGAATATATTACGAATTTATAGGTATGTGTATAGTATTAATTAATCCAAGGATTGGTATAATTTGGTCATGATTTTCAATCAAGTTACGTTAAAAATAGATAATAGATAATGCATTTGTGAAAATATTATATTATTTTATATTATATTCAGTAATCCGTTTTACGCTACGGTTTTTTGATTATAATAAAAATCTATTTTTAGGAGCTTAATGCTATAATTCACAAATATTTCATAAGTAATAAGTGAAACAATTTTTTGGTACGTAATGTGAAAAAATACATTTCTTTTAATGACCATATATATTGTTTTAATAAACAGACATACGGTCTAATGATATATGAATGCATTAAACTGTATTAATGCAATATATCTTAAATTATTAGTATATATAAAGTATATAAGTTATAATACAATTTTAAGTTTATATTTAATTTAGAAACAAAACACGAAAAGTCATTAGCATTGGCTGTAATGAAAGTCTTGTTTTCCCATCGCATACATTGTAATCTATTTGATTGACTCCAGAATCTAATATAAAGTTTTTTGTTGGCAACAAATGGCGAGGTATTCACACTCGCACTCCCAATCCGCACGTAAACTATTAAAGCGTTATTATATTTGTTGAATTCAGTGGAAAATGTGATCAATTCCTTAGACCTCATTGTCGGATACATTTACGTGTGTTTTCGAGTAATGAAATGCATGTCAAATATCATATTAGATTTGATTTCATGTTCATAACTCAATAAAGTATTAGTCGTTGAGAAATCAGCATTTTTTACCCAAAATCAAGTTTCACTTTCAGTGTAATAAGAGTCTCTTGACACAACATTTTTTGAGTTTTAGTTTGATGTTTTGAAATATCACACAAAATAGTTAAGTTTTGTTGTTTTTATAGCATTGAAACCAATGTTAAAAATTCTAGTCATAAGTATATTGTAAAATATATGACATATAAATACTGTACATGAATGCATACAATAATAGAAAGTATTCTCATAATAAGATGTATTATTAAACAGTCATAGTATATGCTAATTGTAGTGTCGGCTTAATATTTCATTCAAACTCTGGGCTTACGATTTTTATTTAAAAATCTAAATATAATATACATTTGAGTGAAATATATTGTTGAGAGAGAAAGATGATAACCATTTGACAAAAGTGGTGAAACTCACGGTAAAGGGCTGCCGGCGTTTTCCCTTAGGTCTCAATTAGCTTTCATACTGCCGTTCCCCGAGATTCACTGAATATTTGTGTTTTAATGTAAAACTTATGAATTTTTTAGTATTTTATTTTCCCTCGACATCCTAATCTAATCGATTATTTTGATTATTATGGTATTTTTCTCATATTTTTATTATCAGTCTATTTTCTCATACATTACATGGAGATATTCTGTAATCATTTTTCCATTTACTATATGATATCGAGAATAATATACCGTTGAGTCACTAGTAATATGAATAATATTTTCAAATTACAATTTTATACAAATTGTTGAGATTACAATTTCATAAAAATTATCTCCTTGAATATTATATTACTCTAATGTATAGTATTTTAAGTGTTATAATAATAGTTTTTTAAGATCTTATTTTATTGGAAATATTTTCTCATTATAAAAATTAAATGATTTAAGTTATGTAAAATAATTAAATGCAGTAAATATTTTGTATGGAAACGGCGTATTGTTTAAAAAACAAAATCAATGTCATTAAACGAGAAATATTTATAGATTAAAATCACAAAAGCATTTCGTTTATTAAATCGTTTTAGAAGTATAATTATAATATTTTGGCAAATTTTTATCATACATTGTATTCATTCACACCTTAACTATCGTATTGTTATTCACCTCTCATTGTGTGTGAAATATTCAAAAAAAATAAATAATTGTTTTTCAATTATACAAACTCACGTCAATTGTGTATATATTTAAGAAACCAATTTTCGGTCAATTATTAAAAACAAATTTTCTGTTCAATTAACACACATTTGATTTTTTTCTCAATAACTTACGAAATAAATGCTATAAATGTCTATGACTTTGAGAATTACATATATGATATACAATGTTTTCACTACAAATGTCTCTATCTATAAATAATATGATGTATAAAACATGTTGCGATAATAGGGAATAAACATTGTTTTTTAGGCCAAGTATTTTTAATCAACTATTCCTAGCCTTGATTATCAGATGTATATTATATTGTATTTTGTATTGAATCGGGGTATGAGTGCACACATCAAATAGATAGTGCATAACCAGCCCTCCCTTTCAATACCTGTATATATCATACCTGTATTCAATACATGCTTATAATACTTCACATAACCTATTAATTTCGTATCTATTTTTGAGTGAAAATTTTTGTTTTGTTTTACTTTATTGATTACATTTTTAAAAATCATAACTCTTTCTAATTATTATACTTAATATAACTTATGTTTAATTGCTTAAAATGTGCAAATATTTTATTATAAAATCATGTGTAATATTTGAATAGATGCAGTATGTTGGTGAATGATAGTCTTGGTTACTTTTCAATTATATCATGAGTTGTAAATGAATTAAAATTACTTGATAAATTCATAGTCTATGAATCATAGATATGGACAATAAATCATTTTATATTCATATACCTGTAATAAATGTTTCAGTCTGTTTTATACAATGTTTATAACAATATAATATTTTATATTTTGTTAAAAACTTACTGAAATCTTATTTGTAAAAATGTATTAAACAAAGTATACAACACATAATTGGTTCAATTACTACACAATTGTATTTTATATGATATCATAAGAATATTCTGTGTATTCATAAATTCATTATTATATCGATTCTGTAATAGAGAATACATTTCGTGTTATTCACAAAGTAATACATAATAATAGCTAAAAGTTTCATAAATATATTGTCAAACTGTTTTACTTGTCACACAAAAAACTTTTGTGAATCTTATGTGACAAATAAAATCCAGGATTCTTTTGTTGCCAATGAGTAGCACTACAATAGACTGTCGCTAATGGTGTCCACACATGTATATAATGTATAGAATTTTGTTAGACTAAATGTGTGTGGGTTATACTAAATATTGGACATAAAAATCAACCTAAACTCCTAAACCTACTAAATGTATATGAAATTGAATTTGTATATGTAATATTTTTGATAATGAACTAGTAATTAGTGTATTATTATGAAAATCTATTGTATTATATATTGAGTAAGTAGTTTGAATAACACAATAGATTCAGATATTAAATGAAAATGATTTTTATTATTGTATTGACATAACAGTAATATTTATTTTGCGACAACTATTGTGTAATTATTCATAATTCCTGAATATTATTATGATATCATTGTGTATTAATTTTTATCCAGAATTTCACAATACTATACAAATATTCATATAATTTGACACAATTACCAAAAAATAAATATTATATAAACAAAATATAATCCTGGAAATCCACATTAAAAATAGATTAAAGCATTAGGCATTGAATTAACATTGATTTTTATATTACAGTTTAGTGTTTCAGTGAATTTGTTATATTACTGTGTTTTTTGAAACTAATATATAGTGACACCACTTATGACATCTAAAACCCCAAAAGACTTTAAATGTATATAACTTTAAGAAAGAGACTAAAAGTACAAAATACTGTATACTTTAAGTACACTGAATATCTATATTTTTTATAAAAGTGCTCACATTTGAGATAATGTATACCTTTGTGATAGCAATTTCTCTCTCTCTCTCTCTCTCTCTCACTCACTCACTCACTCACTCACTCACTCTTTGTCTAATATTACACAAAAAACTTATATATAACTAAAGTTAAAATAAAAAATTCAATAAAATTTTTGGGTACACTACTACTTTTTTCTGAACACAAAGTTTGAGCAATGAAAACCTACAAAAAACCATTTCTCTCCCTCTCTCTCCCCACCGAAAGTATCCCTATGTTCCAAAGCCTACATACATGTGATGCTAACAAATAAACTATAACACAATTGTTAGCTTTCAAATTGTTAAACTATTTTTTGGGCTTTAATATAACGTTATTCTAAGTGTAATATTCTGTAATATATTAGAATTTATTGATCAGCACTAAAGCGATTTTTTTGTGCCCAACAAACGACTTTATATATCTATTTTGTATTACTTTTCGCTCGCCTTATAGTGAATGTCTAATAAATTTTCTATTCTATGACTGAAACTCTAGACTTCTATGCGAAGAATATTCCTGCAAAAAAATTCTGTGTCTGTTATTCCTGTATTCTCGAGGAATACATTAACTTATTGTTAAGGAATTGATTTTTCTTTATATTCTTCAGTCCAAAGGCACATCATTTTCAGTCCGTTTTTCATTTGTTTTTTCATTTCTCTTCTTTCGGTATCAATTTGTTTGCGAAAACTGTTACAGAAGTTGTGTTTTAGATGTCTTTTTATTTAGTATCTTATTTTTTATGTGTATTCACTCTATTCGTTATTATTTACGTTAAATTAAAATAATTATACCTTTTATTAGAGCCTATTCTGGCGATTAGTTTCATATGATATGTAATTAAATGGCAATGAAAAACACGTGATTACGGAGTTTTATTTGGTTTTTATATCGAGAAAACGATTGACTATTATTTGGTAAGACTTGTATGAAAAAGAGTGACTTTTTGTTTATCGCATCAATAAGTTAGTGACCGACAAAATGAGAGTTTTATATTTAACTTTACATTACTGTTAACCACTATCCGTACAAAATTGTGTATTGAATGTGTCGTGTAGTGTGTAGTAGTGATGCTCTAAATAAGTAATAATGCATTCAATAATTTGGCTGTAATTACGATATATTACTGAATATAGAGTCTCTGAATTTGACAGAAAAGAGTTTTTCTATGTTGTATTGTATGGATAATAAAAGCTATCCTTTTTAATTACAAATCAAAAATTGTTGTTTCGTTTTAAATTAAAAACTTTTATTGCGTTTGGAGTTTGCTTTTATTTGGTTTCATAGTATGAATACTGAGCTCCAGTTTTGTAACTACTATTCTGTGCATGCATTCAATTACCGCAACAAAAGGCATTTGAGATTAGATTTTTAGTTTTTTAATCATTAAAATTCAAGCAAATGAATAGTATTTTGGGTTTTAATTAAATCTTTTTTGCACATAATTCTCTCCGCATTTCTTTGTGTTTTATCTAATTATCGTTTCGTTTTTGCCGAAAACACAGTGAAAAACCAATAATAAATGCAAGAATTGGTGGAAACAACCAAAGATAAAAGCGAATCGAATGGATGCAAGGAATCGGATGGTAATGGATGTAGTGATGGGAAAGGGATCGCAAATCACTCGACTCTCAGGTCGACTCCAATTAAGAGGAAAGAGGCAGCCGTTGGACCCAAATATTTAACTCAATTAAACAGAAGCTTACGGAAGGGCTGGAGCGCCGGTATCGCGGAAAACGGGCGCATATTTTATCAAAAGTAAGTGAAAACACACTTTGAGTGCAAATAATTGCATTTTATTGGATTTTCTTGACGCTATTCTCGCAGTCAGTATCTGAATATCTCTTCATTGCGTTTGAATCAATAATTTATTGCCTTTTTTGTCGCAATAATAAAAGTCTTAATTATTTTTCAGCTCTAAAATTAGTTACAATAGATTTATTAGAGAGAATTGAGGTCTTAAATGTTAATCATTTATATTTGTCGTCTACATGTCTGTGCCGTTACATTGAGTTTCAATTGATTTTTATATGCGAATCCAAAGTCATAGAGAATGGTATTACAGAATATTCTGTATTATATAGAGGTTAGGGTTAGGATCTATGGGTTAGGGATCAGTTCTGTGGCTCTACTCAGCGCCTGAAACAGCGATCAACCCATCGATCGCTTAAGAAATTATTGTCTATTTGTAGGCAAAGATGACGCGACCCTCAGCTTCAGACCAACTCTGAGCTTATGTTAAGAGCTAAATGTGATACCAATAGTGAAATGTCATGAAAATATTATGACATCAAAAGCCAATTAATTAATCGTTTATTTGAGATATACCCTAGATATGTCAACCCATTGAATAAACATTATCATTGCAATCGTAACTCATTTAAATACAAAACCAAATGAATGGTTGCCTTTCACTCATCATAGGATTAAGCGATGAAAAGTGTTGCTTAAGTTTTGTTTGTCATCATTGCTATTGTGGCGTAAAATAAACACCACTTCTGCTGAAACATTATAACTATTCAAAAAAGTTATTTAATTACAATAAAAGTTAAATAAAGTTTTGTGAACTCGACATTAGGTTGGGAAAACAAGATTTACTTTGAAAAAATATCATTTAAAACTCATTCATTAAGCGTAATATTTGCGTAGATTTGCATTCAAAGTCATATCCCGTCATAATTTTGTTTGAATAATAGTTGTTGTGTTTTATTTCAAGCGCATTCAAGACGAATGAGTCGTCTTTCATGTGTTATTTGTTTTTTGTTTTTGTCATTAAATTTATGGTTAAGTTTTAAAAATAATAGTGAAGTGATTCATCCCATGGCTTTCCGGCTGTTTTTAGGGGTAATTGTGTCACAACTCTATTAAATTGATTGCTATTTATTGAATAAGTGACTCAAATATTCTCAGCTCCGAGTTCATCATAAGTCGATTGATTTGATATCAATGGCAGTAATTTTGAGTAATTGTAAACTGAGTGCACAAACAATTTGCTGTGAGAAACGACATTAACTCGATATGAATGAACCGAAACTCCACTTCCATCCGAAAGCCTCTCTCTCTCTCTCTCTCTCTCTCTCTCTCTCTCCCAACCCCTCTGCAGTTGAATCCATCGGCTTTCTAATGACTTTCTGAGAAAACTATTTACTTTTTGAAATATTATAGCCTTCTCTTCGATAGGGTCCAAACAAATGGTCAACAATTTTATTAAATGAATTGATATTTTGCTTTTGTCTCTGAATATAAACCTATTTTCCGGAATTTTTTTGGAATGTATTTTTAGCAGCAAAAACGTTGTGACAAAAATGTCTTTTGCCATCAATTTAATGATTTCTTAAATTAAAATTTATTTCTTTTCAACTGATTTTTGTTAACAATTTTTATTAAAGAGTGGGACTTAAATGAAAATCAATGGATAGTTTTCTCTCACACTGTAGGCATTGTGTGCCTGTATTTCCCAAAATGTCTTAAATAATGACTGATTCTTATTCTTATCCTTTATTCAGACAAACAATTGCTTTGCTTTTCAATACGAGAGAAAAGTATTCATTCATTCAGTGTTTGGATATACAGTGCACTGTATCCCCAGTACTCAATACAAACCTATAATTGTTTTTCTTGGACTCACACATTGTGTTGAATAAGTTATATAACAGAAAAAACTTTTAGCCAAATTGCAAACAAAAATATATTATTATCCGAACGGAGTCTTTACAACACTTTTTGTTTATTATTTTTGTGTTTCATATATGAAAAAATTTGTGATGAATTGCTTTTTCGGGACATTCATAACTGTTTGTATGTATTTTGGTCGTAATTATTAAAGCAGTGTTTCATTGAATACTTTTATATCGATGTTTTCGCATAGATTGTATGTTAAGGACTAGTGAATACAATAGAAATTTATATTACAATTATCTTAATGTTTTGCAATCTATAATTACTATATTATATTGTTTTGTTCATTGGTTTATATTTTTATGATATGAATTATATTTGTTTGTTACCATTTTTATGTCATTCAGCCTAATTATTTACTGAATATTATATTATTCTCATATAGTTTATTGTAATCCATGCTACTATATTTAGTTGGATTTTTATGGGTTTGTCACAAAACAAGGCTAAACCAATATTTTATCTATACTTTGCGCTCATAATATCATCTTTTGATATATCTGTTTATTTGAGTGCAGATATATTGTTAAGTTAATGATCACCATATCATTGATGATTATGTTTAACATACTATCGGATCGCATAACAAACCCTACTGTACTGTATAGTATAGTATAGCACTTGTTTTCGGCGAAAAACCTTTTGCTTACAGTTTATGTAAAATTATATCTCAAGTTTGACAGCGAAATAGTCGATAAACACATTATCCCACATTTAGAAACAGTATTCCCGTAACTTTTTCGGGACATTCATAACTGTTTGTATGTATTTTGGTCGTAATTATTAAAGCAGTGTTTCATTGAATACTTTTATATCGATGTTTTCGCATAGATTGTATGTTAAGGACTAGTGAATACAATAGGAATTTATATTACAATTATCTTAATGTTTTGCAATCTATAATTACTATATTATATTGTTTTGTTCATCGGTTTATATTTTTATGATATGAATTATTTTTGTTTGTTACGATTTTTATGTCATTCAGCCTAATTATTTACTGAATATTATATTATTCTCGTATAGTTTATTGTAATCCATGCTACTATATTTAGTATGATTTTTATGGGTTTGTCACAAAACAAGGCTAAACCAATATTTTATCTATACTTTGCGCTCATAATATCATCCTTTGATATATCTGTTTATTTGAGTGCAGATATATTGTTAAGTTAATGATCACCATATCATTGATGATTATGTTTAACATACTATCGGATCGCATAACAAACTCTACTGTACTGTATAGTATAGCACTTGTTTTCGGCGAAAAACCTTTTGCTTACAGTTTATGTAAAATTATATCTCAAGTTTGACAGCGAAATAGTCGATAAACACATTATCCCACATTTAGAAACAGTATTCCCGTAAGTATAGTATAGCACTTGTTTTCGGCGAAAAACCTTTTGCTTACAGTTTATGTAAAATTATATCTCAAGTTTGACAGCGAAATAGTCGATAAACACATTATCCCACATTTAGAAACAGTATTCCCGTATTAATTATCATTTGCGTTTGAATGTCTCTCATTTGAATGGGAAATACACGATTTTTTACTGGTGGTGTCTTTCCACAAGGCATTTATATTTGAACTTTTTTTGTATCTGTTGGTGGAGTCGGCTTTAAACTGCCGGTGCGGTGCAGGGCGTGAGACAAAGCGGATGTGGTTTCACAGAGTGTCTCACAATAAAGACATTCATTCACTCGGATAGTCATGTAATAGGTTTCTGACGATTGTTGCCATACATGCAGGCGCTCAGCAATTGTCGAAATATAGTCTCTCTCTTCGGAGCGCCAATTAAATGCTGTATGAGTTCAAAGTTATTTCTTGTTGTTGCTTGCTACCATTTCTTATTTGTTTGACTTTAAAATTTATGTATTTAAATACAAATTTTATGTATTTTATGCGCTCAAAAGTAAATGTGTTTAAAAAGCGAAAATTATTCAATTTTTGTTTTTGTTGTTATATAACACATAACTTCTCAGTCTGTCTACACTTTTTTGTTGAGAAAACTTTCTTCTCGTTGAATAGACTTTTGCTGAACGGATGTGAATGAGAAGTATTGGCGCGAAATGTGTTTAGTGTTTCCAGATGTGGTTGTGTCTGACTTTTAGGCCAAGTCTTCACTCAAATTATCTGCTCATAACAGCCACAGACAGTTCACATAACACACAGACTTCTTAATCTGTAATAGATGTCCACTTTTTGGGCACTAATACATCATTCTTAAGGGGAATAAATAGCACTTGTATTGACAGTTACCGCTCAGTTATGCTGGCTGTTTTTGTTTTGCCTATCATACTTGAAATGCATCCCTACTTAACGTTCATATATACACTCTATTCACTCACTAATGGGAGGCTTTTTTGGCTTTAATTTTGAGTATTTTTTTGTGTCTCATTGTATGTCGAGTTATTAGAAAATTGTTTTGTTGTTTTGTTTGTCTCGTAATCTCTGGGCTATTGTTTGTCTAATGCTATAAATCATAGCGAATATAATTAGTGTGAACTGAATTGAAATGTATTGGAAACGAATGCAATGGTAACTCACGTGAAGGAAATGTCACTTCCATTACATGGAAAATAAAAAGCCAATTGATTTATAATCTAATCACTCAAATAAATGTTACCGTAGTTTTTGAGTTTTTAGCCAAAATTTGGTAGTCATTTATATATCTAGTACTGTATGTGCAAGTTGTTGCAAACAATAGTAGATTTTAAAGTTTAGTTTCAAAAAATAAAACTTTGTTTCCAGAGCCATAAATGCATTTAAATGCCGCATAATATAAGCATTTTCGTCAAACAATCACATTTTTACATTTTATTAGCGATTGTTTGCTAACTATTTGTATGAAAATAAAGTCTTAACTCTTATGAAACACGAAATATTTTTGTATAATTTTATGATAATTTCACGACAAAGCGAGTCATAAATTTCGGAATACATCAGAAAATATCTAACTCTAAGCCAGTTGTCAAATATGATTGCATTTTGTTTCTCTCGCTGTTTAGTTTGTAATAAATTCAATTCACTTTCATAACACTATCGACACATGTGTTTCATTATATTCTAATGACCAAAATTTTTATGATTGCATACATTTCCTAAATTTATATAAAAAGTAAAAGTTTTCCCGCAATTGAATTAATTTTGATTTTAAAATTGCACTTAAAATTCAATTCCAATATTCACTGCAAACGAGTAGCTCTCGAGTCGACGGCATAATGAAAATCAATTTCTTTTGTGAGATACTATTCATTCATTTGATGATATGATACAAATGGATGGCAAACACTGGGCACCGAAACTCTTGAACAATAGCTAAAAGTTTGTGAAACACTTGGTTTGCATCGGAATATTCATCATCTAATGAAATATTGTTAAGAAATGGTTACTCCTTATCCAAATGAGCAGTACATTAGTGTTTTTCTATTGTCTAATTTTTCCACTCATTTTTGACTTTATTTTTATCACAAATGTTTGGGAAAAGTTTTGTGAGCTGTCTTTCCATTTGATATTAATTATAGTTATAAGACTTGAAGTGTTTTGAGGATTAAACGCAATACATCAAAGTCTTTGGCTAACAATGTCTCTAAAGTCTAGTTAATAATGCATATGATATTTAATAACATTAATTATGGAAACTTTTATTTTGTTAAAATATTTTATTAATTTAAAGAAATGACAAAAATCCTAATGAATTTATTTGAATGCCAAATGACTATCCGTATGAAAAGGCATTAATATTATCACTCGTTTGGTCATTAAGAATAAAGTAATTATGCATTTAAGCGATTATTTCATATAAACAAAATTTTGCAAATAATTTATTTATTTCTATATTTAGCAACAAAATGAATACCGTATTGCACTCAACTATACTTATGACATGAGTTGCTATTTAACTAATTTTTAGGTTTTAAAATAGATTAGGAGTTCGTATTGAATAGCACTCATCAGTCGTAATGAGTGAACACGAGTTATGTTTATTTTTTACGGCAATATTCTGGTGCACAACAAACCCCTCGACAAAAAAGTTCAAAAATATTTGTTTTGCTGTACTTTTTTTTGTGTATGAAATTCTGTAGTTGTGTTCAGAGATTAACTAACCGTTTGATTAATGCATTTGATTGGACACAGAGTTAAGCTCTTCACTCTTCTCATACATTCTTAATGTGGAGACAAAAGTCGAGACAATAAATAAAAATATTGCCATTAATTCACAAACACCTAAATATATCTCAAGCCATGGCATAGAGTGGTGGTATGAAAGACAAACATATTTTGATTAACGTCTCTTCATATCTATTAAGCTGTTGTATAAATCAAGCGACCCTTTAGGATAACCTATTCATTAGCGATGTGTTTGGGAATGGAGTCTAAGTTTATGTTCAGTAATCTCGTTATCTTCCGGTCTCTGCCAACGAACCACATATGAAATCAACTGTTTTTTTGCTCTTCGGCCAAACAAATGGTCTTTTACTGCACTGTTTTGGCCGATCAATGAGAAAATCATAACTCCGAGAGAATGGATGTATTTGTTGGTCCGATAGCTCACTCACTCACCAAAGAGAGAGAGAGAGAGAGAGCCGTGAATTGGTTGTAATGAGCAGCTTCTATGGCAACTCTCTGTGTTCTAACAGTAGGAACAGTAGGGCTGTGGTAGGGATGAGGATGAAAGGCAGAGGCACTGACAGTATAGCACTCATAGCCTCATAGCTAGCAGTATATCGGAGGGCATGTGCTGTTGTGATGACAATATTTAGTGAAAACCTCTCGCATAGCGTTCATTCTGAACTGCTTTTTGGCGAAAATCTTTTTCTCTCTCTCTTCTCATTCTCGACTGCTTTTCATATCAATTCACGCTTTTTCTTAAAGTCATATCCATTTCAATGAGTCTCTGGATGTTTTGTGCCGTTTTTCAGTATTATATAACCTAAGGATAAGTTTAAGTATTGAATTCTTTTCGGCAATCATTCCATCACTAAAAGTCACAAATTATTTTCTCTGTATTATATTTACTCCGAGTATTTATCTCTGGTGTATTGCAATTGTTGTCAACTATTTTTTTTGTTGCTTTTTGTATGGTTTCATAGTTATTGAATCCGATATATCTAATCGAGAAGTTTGTGTTTTTATATTTTTTGGTGAAAAATGGTTTGGATCTAAAAGTATTGAAGAATAGAAAACTTAATAAATCCCAAACCCATGACTAAAATATTTTTCCAGTAATAAATATAAGAAAAACTAAATAGAAATCCGTAAAAATGCTTTCGATTCCTAGCGCCCAGCAAAGGATTTTCATTTGTTTATCCGTGAAACCCATTCATTGTGTTATGACTTATATATTTTGATTGTTTGCTCGCAATATATAAATTTATTTTTGGCTTTTCGCCTCATATTTTGTTTTCGTTTTGCGGGCTTTAAGTGTATAAAAACTATTAGTATTTTTTGTGTGCCGTAATTGAAACAAATGTCTTCACTTGAAAATCGTGTGTTTGTAATGATTTGCTATGAAAATACTGATATTATGTGCCATTTATTGGGTTATATGATGTGATGGGCAATAAGAGCACCTGTTTTTCACGTAACTCCAGACGTGCCTATCGACCGCATATCAAGCACATTAGGTAAGCATTTTCACATCCCTGTCCTTACAATCCTAATAATTATTGACATTTTAAAGATTATTTTTATATAGATTTAATTATAATTAATCGATTCTCACGACTAGTTTCAAAGCCGTGGGCGTTGTTTGAATCAAAACTTTTGACTTTTTATAAAAAACATAGCGTTAATGTTTAGGGAACTATATATTTTTGATTATTAAATCAATATGTTTTACATTTGCATAAAATTAAATCTCTGTTCACTCGGAATCTGATTAACATTTTTTACGGTTCGTCGAGTTTTTAATTTCAATCAAAAACTTGCGTTTGAAATAGTTTTTGCACATAAAAAGTAGATATTGTGTGCTATCTGTAGTAAGTGCTGTATATTTAAATAATGGTTTAATAAAAAACAGATTCGTGAATAGTTTAGTTGAATTTAATGACCTCTAAAAATGAATTATAAAAAATAAGTTTTGCGAAAGTGATTATCAGCGAGAAATAAGTTTCACGGCTTATAAACTCTATGTTTCTCTAATAAAACTAATTTCTTATAGTATTTACAACTTTTGCGAAATGTTTTGTTTCAATAAATTGTATTCATTTTTGTGTTAATAATTACCGATCTGTCAATGAAATGGTTATTAATTTTATGCATTTAATGATTTATATAAAATATTATGACATTAATGATTCACTTAATGATTGTGTTTATATTAAATCCTAATAATTATTGACATTTTAAAGATTATTTTTATATAGATTTAATTATAATTAATCGATTCTCACGACTAGTTTCAAAGCCGTGGGCGTTGTTTGAATCAAAACTTTTGACTTTTTATAAAATACATAGCGTTAATGTTTAGGGAACTATATATTTGTGATTATTAAATCAATATGTTTTACATTTGCATAAAATTAAATCTCTGTTCACTCGGAATCTGATTAACATTTTTTACGGTTCGCCGAGTTTTTAATTTCAATCAAAAACTTGCGTTTGAAATAGTTTTTGCACAAAAATAAGTAGATATTGTGTGCTATCTGTAGTAAGTACTGTATATTTAAATAATGGTTTAATAAAAAACAGATTCGTGAATAGTTTAGTTGAATTTAATGACCTCTAAAAATGAATTATAAAAAGTTTTGAGAAAGTGATTATCAGCGAGAAATAAGTTTCACGGCTTATAAACTCGATGTTTCTCTAATAAAACTAATTTCTTATAGTATTTACAACTTTTGCGAAATGTTTTGTTTCAATAAATTGTATTCATTTTTGTGTTAATAATTACCGATCTGTCAATGAAATGGTTATTAATTTTATGCATTTAATGATTTATATAAAATATTATGACATTAATGATTCACTTAATGATTGTGTTTATATTTATATATTGAATATGAATTTGTAGTTTTGGCAAACATTTCTCACATAATGAATATTAATTTTATGCATTTAATGATTTATATAAAATATTATGACATTAATGATTCACTTAATGATTGTGTTTATATTTATACATTGAATATGAATTTGTAGTTTTGGCAAACATTTCTCACATAATGAATGATCACTTAATTTATTTGTTTGCATCCGACGTCTGATTGAAGTCAAAACTACTCACTATTTGTATAACTCTTTTGTGATTACCCTTTGATCTATCGGTGCATTTGTTGAGCAATTCTGGAGTCCGGATATTATTATGATTACAATTCTCTCGTAATTAACTTTTTGAGTCTACTTTTAGAGTCGAAACACAAATTCATTACATATTCCACTCATCCTTAGAGAGAAAGAAGTTTTTCTTAAATAACATTTTTGTGTCGCCTAACAAACCATAGCTAACTTCCCTATCCTTCTCAGATGAAGTGCACTCATGTTTTTTCGCTTACATTTTATTCATAGTTTTTTT